>VZRS01007048.1:657100-715842 GCA_013398055.1 Ifrita kowaldi
CAGTCGTTCACGCTTTTATGCACCGGGGCAGCGGCCGGGCGGGGCGGGCTGGTGGGAGAGCAGGGTTCGGAGCGATTCCCTCTGAACGCGAACATCCATCGGGACGCACAAGCTCGTGCACACCCCCCTTGTCCACAGCCGTACGCGGGACCCGAGCCGTGCCCAGGGACACCTGTGCTGGCTGATGCCCTTAGGCTGTCCTCGGGAACCTGCGCTGTGCAGCCACAGCCCCGCTTTGCTTTGAACGCTCCGAACATCTGACTTCTAAAAAGAATTACTCCCTGAATGCGCCTTGACAACAAAATCGTATTTCTTAAAAGTCCGCTAAGCCTTGGGTGGGTCAGGCAGCGCCAGTGGGCTGAGCACTGTCCTTGAACAGCCCGTACTCAGAGCTCTCAGAGCTGCCCTCGGACCTGTCTGTGTGTCCGGCCGTCCCGGCCTCCCGGGGCAGCGCTGCGGTACCGAGGGAAGCCGAGCAGCCCTCCCTCTGCCCGCCGCCGATGCTCCGTCCCTCCGCCGCTCTCGGTACCGCTGCCTGAGCCTCGGGAAGCTCCAGAACCGGCGGCTCCCGCAGCGCCTCCCTCTTCGGGCACCGATCCCCCGGCGCTCCCACCCGCGGCTCTTGGCGGCGGCGCTGCCTCGGTTCCCCGCAGATTCGGAGGCGGTAACACCTCCCCTTCTCCCGAGGGTGCAGCTCCCTCGCTCCCGCAGCGCCCTCTCGGCACCCCCGGCACTCCCTCGCTCCGTGCGGGACACAGCTCCTTCCCCGCGCTGCATCCCAGCGCCCGGAATCGGGGAATCGCGCCCAGACTCTCCGAGGATTTCTCCTCCGTCTGGGATAAAACGAACCCCCTTGCCAGCGTTAGCTGTAGTTTCCGCACAGAAGCCCGGTACAGGCTCGATTAGCTAAAAAAATACTTTGAAAGCGACTTAAAGTTTGACTAAGAATTCTGTGCATCAGGAAACACGCCTGCCCAGAATCTGCTGTTTTCTCTTTAAATCACTCTACTTTTCCCCAAATCCAAACGTCTGTGAAACACAATACTTACAAACACACCCTTACTGATACTTTTTGCTTAAAACATAGAGTATCTTTCACTCGGTTTAATTTCAGGTCAAGATCGAGGGAGGATGCATTTTTTGGCTCTTAAAACTGCTGTTAAGAAGGTTTATTAACACAGTATTTACAATGAGGTTCCTATTTCTGAGGCTCAGATTGTTTTCCTTAGCCTTGAACATTTCTTTTGGAGCTCCCACTGGCAGAACCTTAAAGATAACCCTGCAAAGATAGCTGGTGTGTTTTTCTCTTCCTGTAGAAAATAAATCTTTTAAGTGGCTGCTTGGATAATGGGCGTTAGAAAACAGTGCAGCACAGTCAATGCAACTGTTAAAACTTGTACTTCCTGACTTTAATTATCTACAAGAATTCTTGGCCTAATGAGAAGGAAGAAAAGGTTTAGTGCCTTTTTTATTATTTACCCAGAAATATAGGCGGTCCTCAATTAAAACTACCTGAATGTTCAATGTTCTTCTTTTCACATCTTTGATGCCTCTGACAGATCTACTACTAGTCAGGATAAACTTTATGGGAACTGTGGAGCATCAAAACATCTTCTTTTTTTAATTGAAGTTATTTTTGTGGCAATGCCAGAAGAGTCAGTCGTCATTAAAAATATATAAAATGCTTTGAAATCTTAAAATTTTTTTCTGTAATTTAATGCAATTTTAATTTGTTAAAAAAGTCACATAAAATAAACACAGACAATGTAAAAAAGGCCTGTAAATGTCATAAAATAAAATGTTCGCAATCCTACCAAATCCACTATATTTTGGCTCCAGTATGTGGGGGTTTTTTTAAGAAGTCTTGCCAAAATAATCACAATTTCCTTACTTTGTGTCATTTCAACGAATCGTAAAAGCCCAGCTTGGTTTTAACAGATGTCATTGATACTTGGACTAAATCCTGTTCTCGGCTTCAGCCAGTAACTCCACCCTTCAACAAAGTATCTGACATCAAAATTTATTCCTTAAAATTTTGTTACAGCCGTTGGAGCTGTTACATTTGTCTTAAACGCCTATTACCTGAGCAGCCTGCGCTGCTGCTGCCAACCTGCCAATTTATGTTGTTGTAACTCACTATCAGGAGTGATTTGGCTTTGATGGGAACTAATCATGTTTGCACCATCATCAAGTTTACACCATTTAAACGGTCAATTTAATGCAGCTCAATAAAGCACAGCCAGCGTCTCTGGTATTTGTCTCAGATCTTATATTTGTCTCAGCTCCTCAGTGAAACTGTATTTACTTGCAGCAGACACTGTAATAATTATAACAGTGTTTGTTAAATGTTTGATCCCGTCTGCTCCAGAGAGGTCAACCCCGGCCGAATTAGGTAGAGATCAGGACTCGAGTGGAACAGACAAACAGGCACATGAACACACAAACACGGAGACTCTGAGAAACTGTAAATCATCTGGAAATGTAAGGACTGAAATATTGTCCTATTTCCTACTCACTCACAATTTGTTCTCCTCGTATTTTAAAGCACCGAGGGAATATATTAGTGTATAAATAATTGGGCATTGACACAAGGGCGTTGTCTTGGATGTATCTCTGTAGTTAATATAATTTCTAACAGAACATTCTGAATGGATGTCAAATGTCTCTCACACATGTATGCTTATACACACACTGAGTTGCTTTACATTTTTTCCAATCACAAACACAACATTTATAAGTTACACTACAGCCCCTGAAAGGGCTGTGATTTTGGATGAACATTTGGTTCTATTTTTACTTTATCTTTTCATTCTCCATTTTTCTATGTCCACCTACTCATGCTCGTCCATCTCCCCAGAAGCTTTTTGCTGTCAGTCAAGTGACAACCTCAGTAGGAAGCTCTGTGTGTTCATGGGCCTCCTGAGGCCCAGCACTACATTTAGATGGGGGAAAGGAAAAAAAAAAAAGAAAAAGGAAAAATAAGAAAGCAGGGGGGAGGAAGCACAAGGTCTTCCTTTAGTATGCAATTCCACAGCCTGCAGGAAAAATTCACCCGTCTCCTCTGAAAAGCCTTTTCCTACAAAAATGCGATCCTATTTACTCCACTCCCACACAACTTCCACACTACTTGGCTATTTGCAAAAGAGTGTAAAATAACCCCAGGAAGTGTAAGACTCACACACAGAGTCTCATTGTCAAAGGGAATAATGCCCCAAAGGTGCACCTTTATCAGGCTTGGCACCAGAGAGTCACTGCGGCTCCTTCCCAGTACAAGCGCTCAGATGTGCCCAGCCTTTCCCTCCCTGGATTTACTGATTCTTTTGGATCTGTGAGTATTAAATGTTTGCCAGTAGATTACTTGACAAAATTTATTGCTAGCTATCTAACAATAACAGCTTTTTATTTGATATGAGTAAGATTTCATTCCTCAGGTCATGTTTGCTTTAGATGAAGCTGCAGGCTGTAATACAAAAAGCCGTAGCGGGAGAACATCTCCATGAAGGTAATATGCATTTCTATAAACATCAAGCTGGCAGAATGATTTTGTTTCAGCTGGGATTAGCAGGAGTTTTGCTGCTGACCTCAATAAGAAAAGGATCAGGTTTATAGCTCGCTTGCAAATCCACTCTGCAAAAAAAGTGAGCTTTAGGCACTGTAGATTATTTACACTTCCTTTTGTTAATCGTGATCATCATCACAAGATTTTCCTATTCATTACTGCCTTGGTGCTGATTACAGGACCTGTGACAGTGTCTTTATTCAGAGTAGGCACACGGCGTGACTTGACAATATACAGACAGACAGATGCATAGATTTTTTGCCTTTTCGAACCAGCAGTGCTAAGGGAAATTAGAGAAGCGTAAGTGAATTGTAACAGGATTTTAATGACAATTGAAGAAGTATCTTTTATTACATTCATCCTGACAACACAACTCAAATCTCATAGTTAGTCTAAAATTTATCATTACCAGGTCCCTGACAGGAAATCCTATCAGCAAAGCTATTTACAAATCCAGGAGTGTTTACAATGCAGATAGTGTTTCCTAAGATAAATAAACATAAAAGGAAAAAAGGTAAAAGGTAAAATCTGAGAAGCAGTACGGATGGAGCAGAGGCATAAATGCACCAAAATGGCAAAACAGGTATTACTGCTTTTCACTGAATAAGTAGATCAAACGTAACAAATCCAAGCACCCACCTCAGCAGCACAGGTGTCAGCTTAGCTCAACCTTAGCTCTCACCCTCAGCAAGGCCGGGGGCAAACAGAGACCTGCAGGTTTTTCCCTCTGAAAGTGTGACCAATAAACCAGAGCAAATAACTGCATAAGGCTGCAGGTTGTTTGCAGTGCACAGATGCTTGGCAACCTGGAGATGAATGTGCCTGCCCACGTTTCACTGGAAGGTTATTTAAAGCTGTGGAGGTTAACAGACACCTTAATTATTACAAACTGCTTTCGAATATCTCGGTCGTTGTACTGCCTGTCCTCAGCAGGTGTGCTTCTTACTCAGTCAGGATCATTTGGGAGTAGTGTCAGCGTCCAGAAACTAAAAGTTTGCGGGATGAAGGTGTTGGGCTGGCGCAGGAGTGGTGCTGGTGTAGGAGAGCTGCTGGCAGGGCCAGGGCCACCAGCCAGGGGAGATGTGCACGGGCAGCCCCATCCGAAGGGCTCCTTGGCCCTTAATAGTGCCATTAATAATGAAACAAATGTCAGGGAAAGAGCCTCTGCCAGAAAGTGCAGGGAATCTGCCTGTAGCAGTTTCAGAGGAGCCTTAGCTGAACTGGAAAGGTGAAGCTAAAACTGCAAACTGCACCCAGACTTCTTTAAAAGCACCCAACCATTTTTCTGCACTGGGAAAAACAATCAATTACGCAGACTTGGATTTTCTCTGTCAAGAATAGGGTCGCAGTTTAAGATTCTGAACCAGATTCTGGCCTGTTCTAAGGTAAAGTTGAATTCTACCAGCAGCTTAGCTGCTAAGCTTTGATAGCTACACAGAATTTATTCTGTGAAACAGAATAAATCTAAAATTAATATAAATGAAAAAAAAGTGTTTCCCAGATTTTTTTATATGGAATTTTAGGTTTCCTGCCATAATTTACTGCAGGTATTATTAAAAAACAATACAGGATTACTTTAATTTCACCACTAAAAATTCAGTATAAATAAAGATAATTTCTGTGCAAAAATCTTTGAATTGTCTTTTTTGTAAAACTGTCAAAAGAATAGAGTGTCAGAGCTCTAATTCATTTTTATTCTGTGTGTTCAGGGACAGGGATCTTTTCAGAGATTATTTATGCAATGATGGTACCAATCAAACTGCACCAGAGACAGGTTCCCTACAGAGCACTGAAGCTTCCTGGCACTTCTAATAGAGTGCAAATCCTAATTAACTCAGATTAAACCATCCTATCTGAGATAGTCCACATTATTATGAACAAAATATTAGCAACCATATAGGAGAAAAGTGTGTAAAGTAAGAAAAAGTACCAACCCCTCCTTCTTTTTTTAATACGTGCTATTATTAATACTAAGGCAGACCCTCTGTCCTTCTTTAGAATTAAATTAAAAAATCCTTGCTTTTTGTTCCAAAAAGTGGAAAGAATTTGTGCATTTTTTTTCTGTGCAGGCAGGCATGACTGATACATTCACAGGACAGGAGAAAGATTAATTTTATGAGTTTACCCCTGGGAGAAGGGCTCTGCTCCAAGTTCTGCACAGACGTCCTGAAACAGCCACTGCAGCAACACTTTTGAAGCTGGATATAGGTGACTACCTCAAATTCCCACCTTAAAACAGTGATGCTAAATAAACATAAAGTCAGAGAGATCTGTAAGCATCTAGTGCCTGTCGTGCCATTGTTGCCAAGAACACAGAGATGTGCCGTTCCTTGTGGTAACATCTGTAAGGAAGTGTGGAACTTGTGGTCTAGAAGTTGGCCAGCCTTAGAGCAATGATGAGCTTACCTCAGGATCTGAAGCATTGCCTGTGTTTCCCTGTCCTGATTTCAGATTACCTGTAGATACAAAAGAATGGTTGTCTATTATCTCAGAAACTACTTGTCATATTTTAGGGAACCACTGACTGGAAGAAGTAAGTATGTGTATGTGTGTGTGCTCTAGTTCAGTATTTGCACTGATTTTTTAGCAGAATACTGCAAATTCTGGATTAACTTCATGTAAGCAAAATTGCAGGCGCAGAAATGAAAAACTGCAAGGACAATGGAAGAAAAAACCCATCCCTCGCTTTTATATTAGAAAAGTGGCAGCAATTATTTTCCTCAGTGCTGTCACTGATATTGGAAGAGTTCAGAAAATAAGGTGGTTTGTTGTGCTGGGAAATGCTGCCAGAGTATTGCCTTGTTCTCTTTATATTTATACCCATCTGCTGGGTCTTGTCATGCACTGAGATATTCTTGTACAGCTTTTAGCACAACCAGACCTCAAATCCACTCTCAAGGAGCTGAACATCACTGTTGCATTAGAACAAAAGATCTGCACAGGTCTTATACCTGCATTACACATTTCACAGGCATGAACCTCATTTTGAGGATTTTTAAATTTCTGACATGCAAATTAGTTCCTCCTGTTTCCTACACCAAGGGCACCACGAACAATTTCTCTCCAGCTGCAAACACTCTTTGTGAGTCCCGTTTCCCTCTGAGTTTTCCTTCAGCAGTAACCATCTCATTCCTTTAAATGGAAGTCAGACCTCAACCCTGAGCACACTTTCTTGTACACAGATCTGTAGCAACAATAGAGAGCAGGGACACATCTCCCTGAATTCTACCTTAAGGCAAGATTTCCATTAGAAATTACTCATTGGTGTTGCTTCACTGAGACAGTCGATTGTAAGGCTTTCCTAACACGGATGCAGTTGATATTTCCAGCGATATTTTTTCCCAAACAAGTCATCTTGCAGTATTCTGAGGTAAACAGCAAAAATATTAAGTTTGGGGAGAAATGTGCAACCACCACAGCTTTTACAGGCACAAAAATGCCACCCCTTCAGCTACCTCCCGTGCCCACTCACCATTACTAATCCTTATTCACACAATCACACTGGCCACAGTTTCCAATGCAGACCAAAATTAGTAGTGGAAAACTTGCTTGCCTTACTTGAACAAAGGGTTCAATTCTGAGAAAGAGTGTGACTAACTATTTGCCTTGACCCATTGTGATCCCTTGTCCCCCATTTCCAGGGCTTGCACGAGACCAGGAAAACAGCAAGCAGTCGCTTGCAGTGTGTTGGAAACAAAAGGAAAGGTTTCTTGGTCATTTTTTTGCCCTCTCCCTTCTGCGCAAAAGGAACACCCATAGCAAAATTTATGGGTTTTCTTCCCTTGATTACTATCTGAAACTTTCATCAAAATATATCTTTGGGAGAAATCAAGTAAAAGAAAATATAGATTTGTTTGAGTTTCACACACATACACATCCCATTCCAAATTATTAAAAAATGCCAGCAAGATACTCAAACGAAGAGCTGTAAAAGTGAAACAGATTCCCAGTGGTGACATCTGTTAGTATAAGGATTATTCAAACATCTCTAGAGTTTTCCAAAGAAATGCCAGGATGGCTTCCTACCAAAAGGCAGCTCAGTCTAATACCCTCCTTGGCTAATCTACATACGAACCACATTTCTATATTTTGTTGGCACTAGAAAACCCACATGCTTGTCTTGACATGGAAATAAAAAGCAATTAAAAGGGAATCGGAAAATGTATATACTGGGGAATCAGCTTAAACTGACTTTGGGATTAGAGAATTATCCTTTTGTGAAGCTGGACACAGTTGTCAATGCATGGTTTGGTAAGAAATACATTTCCTCTGAAAGCAACTTTATCGTCTGGTGCAAGACAGTTTCAATTCAAGAAGACACCAGCATGATAAGGTGGCCTGTAAAGAAATATTTTCAGTCTATTTTGGATAAAATGGCTTGTTTTACCAATGAACACAAACAGGCATGCAAACGTGCAAAACCTGAATAAACACGCTGCCAGGCATGTGGATGGAAGGAAAAACCAAAAGGGCCCACTAGAAACTGTGCTGTACACAGAATCACGAGCCATAAAGCTGCTCCAGAGCTGTCCCAGACAGGACACTCTCCCTTCTCCTCACGCTTCTCAGGTGGCAGATGCACAGCACCTGCACACTGAGCCTCGTGCAGAGAGCTCTGAGCAAGCTGGGGTACCACTCCCTTTGCATCAGTGTCAGAAGTCCCACGCCAGTGGAATTGCACCAGGAATGACGTGAGGTTTGACACCAGCAGCTCCACACCCCAGGTGGAACTACCTGATGACTTCATCACACTGGGAATTTCCTGGAGCCCGTAAACTGATGAATAAACTTTACCTGAGGATTGCAACAATATTTGTAGCACTGAGAATGAAACCATTGGAACTTGAAGTTTCAAGAGCTTGAGCATAGAAACTTAATTTGGGAGACATTTATCAATTCACCAATGAAATCAAATACAAGAAGATAGCATTTAGCCTGATTCCAACACATGATGTTTGTGAGTGCTAATGATTTTTTTCTCCTTTAATTAAAATTCACTTTAAAGTGTTCTCTAAATAAAACATTGCTTAAAATGCATCTGCTTCAGAGTCTATCACTCACACTAAGCTTTCAGAAAAAAATCATCACAACTTAAAAGGCACTATAGGATATTTAGACTAGAGTTATCTCACAACATGTTCTCTGGCTGCTCTGTTATTTGAGCTCTAAATGTTAAACACGTGAAAGCAACATAAAAGGATCTTCCGTTTAAAGCACATTTTCCAAATTCTCTCTATCTGTTATTTAGAACCCCATAAAGATCCCTGTGTGTCTACCCATCTGCAACCACATTTATTTTTGCATGTTTTTGAGTGCATATCTCTCAGTGTCATAAGGTCTTCATAAATAAATCAGCCTACTTAGATCTGCATGCTTTGAATAACAAGTCAGCCACCAAACCAGCAGATGGATACATTTTTAATTAGGTAAGCAGTCAATGCCTGTTGGTTTGAAAACTCTCTTGTTTCTCTTAAAAAGACTGAAACTAACCAAATTAAATCCAAAATTGCAGTGGGGCAGCATAGTGGTTTTAATCTGCATGTAGCTGCAAATCAGCTTAGATCCCAGCCTGCGAGACAGCTTGAACAAATGCAATATTTTATATCAAGCAAACCTCAAAGTGAAATATTTAAGGATCTTGCAAGAATACGTTGTAAACAATATGTATTTTTCAATAACACATGCGGTTACTTATGCAATCTTCTCACTTGAGCAAGACTCTCTGATCTTAATTCATTTACTGTGTTGCCTTTGCAATCTCTCAAGCAAAATATTTTTAAGCAGCAACTTTTAATTTACATAATCAGACATACTTTCCCAAATAACATGGAAGAAACTCAGCATTAACAACATCTTGTACTGCTTAAATAATCCTTGAAAAGGAACTTCATCAGTTCCAGTTAACTTCTTCCCACAAAAAAAGTTTTCAGTTTTGGACTGGGAACAAAATTTAGCATGACAGATACTCTGCTTACCCGTTCCAAACTTTCCACACTCCCCTGGGCTTCCCCAGCTCCTGAAAGTCCAGGTAAATGCTGCAGAGAACACCAGGACAGGGGTGAGGGCTGTGAGTGCCAGAGAGTCCCAAAAGAGACCTCCGTGCACCAAGGACTTCCAGGGCACCTTGCTGCCTGCAGGCAATGGGTCAGCCCAGAGCCACTTCTCCCACTGTCCCCACCTCACCCATCCCTGATCTGCTCTCCCTACTGGCTCCCATTAACCAAAACAAGGCCTTTTGTGTCCGTTTAGTTCTTTCCCCCATAAGAGTTTGAAAGTTTTCCAGTACTTTCCCAAGCATCTTCTGTCACTCTTCTGAACTAGCGAAATGAATCAAAGGGAACGACTCTCAGCCCAGGAAGGCAGCAGAGCTGGTAACAGCAGAGCTGTGGCCTCACGGGGTGTGAGGAGGCACCACGGCACCTCTGCCTGCCCGGACAGCACTGGCACTCCCGCTTCTCCTTTCCAGACAGAGCAACGACCAAGAGACATCGTTATCCCACACAAAATTGTGCCTGTCTCAATGGGACCAGGCAGTGCAGAAGATTGTCCTTGGAACAAAAAGGCTGCTCTGGCAGTAGGAGAGCCAGGGTTCTCCATGGGCAAACAACTGTCTCCTGCTTGTAAAACCCACCCTGCACCACGTTTGCTGTGCACACTGACCCCAGTGTGCAGCTGCTCCATACCCAGCACCCAAAACTGTCAAAAGAATTTCAGAGGCCAACATGAGGGTCTTATATTTGTACTGAGGTGACAAAATGAATTCTTCTTGATCCTTATTCAGTCTTATGCTTACAAAAAGGAATAAAATTCACAGAGTAGAGAAAATCTCCAGACATAAAATCTGATACTTAAACAAAATAGCTTAAAAGTAAATGGGCCAGGTTTAATCTTTGGTGTCACTTCCTTGGATTTCATGACACAACACCTGAGAAGAACTTTTTCTGTTTTACTGCAGCACGCTCTTTTTCCTGTGTAAGCTTATGGTAAAATAATAACCAAGTTTCCCATATGTGAAATAGTAAAATTTAGTTGTATCATTTCTTTCTATACCTTTACAGTCTCTTCAGTTGACTAAATGGAAAATACTGTATCTCTAGACCAGGCTGGAAAAGAAATAAAGGCCTGACTCTCATCCTAGTTTTATGGGGATTGTGCTGATGTAATTGTACTGATTCCTAGGAAATTGCTTCAGATTTGTGCCATTAGTTAGATCAGAATCTAGATGTCAGTGCACCCTGAAAATACCCAGCTCTGCAAAAAGGTTCAGGATTACTCTCAGAGTTTTACATCCTGACATCTAATTGCACTGTGTAAAATAACATTTATTAAAGAGCAGATATGAAACATAAAGATGGCAATTATTTGAAACTTTAGGATGTAATATTTGCCCACTGATCTACATGGGCCATTATGCTAAAAAACTGTAGTAGTACAGGAAATAAAATTTCTCTTATATGTGGCATGACTTTATATTATTAGTTGAAATGAAAATACTGCAAGATGGAGAATATTAGTAGGGTATGCTGAGGCAAACTTGTATGGTTTAGAAAATCTTTTTAGCTGATAGTTCCTGTCCTGTGCTTCAATTTTCCTTGTGCCTAGTCTGAGGTATATGTTGTAGCTCACAATTGAGAGGGAAGGAAAATGCTGTAATTTCGCAGTTGCTGCTGATGAGAACTCACCACATTTATTTGAAAAAGCAGAAAATTACAATGGGCCGTGTAGAGCCCTACTGCTCCCATGTACAGCACCAGTGCTGAAGAGCTCAAGCAGAGGTCTTGGAGCTCTGTAGGCTGGAAGGCAGGGAAAGGAAAGGGGCAATGTGCCCATGGGTGATCTGGGGGGCTGAGGGCTGAAAAAAATGGGATGAAAATGTCCTTACTGTATTTCAGCTCTAAATTAGCAAATTGAAGCTCAGTATGACAAGATGAAGGATAATCTGAGTCCTTTGCGTTCAAGTATTTTTGTACTGGGACCGGGAGCCTGGTGCTCAGACTGCCCTGTAGACCATCCAAACAGCATCACCCTAACTCAGAGGAACAGATCCTGTTAGACAACCACCATAGTCTTTGTTTTACCACTTTATACAGTTTCTTGGAAGGAGCTAGGCAGCCAAAAATTCATGGGGTTTTTTTATGGGAAACAGTAGAAAGATGGAGCCTTTCTATTGAAATAAAGGTATTTCTGATTTACATTGATCTGACGATCAGTATCGGAGTAAAGTTAAAGGAGGATTATGCTTATTCCATTTAACAGGACTTCCAGACCCAGTGTTTTAAACAATAAGAAGAGCTGGTGTAAATTTCAAAACAATATTTTTTGTTCTTATCCTTCACTCCTGTTCTGACCTCCTCTCCTAGATTCTCTTAAGTAAAAGTGTATAAAAGCCTAAAGAATACAATATTCTTGCTTAATTTTGTCTGCCTTTCATTAACATTTATATGAGTTTGTGCCATGCCTTTTGCTGTTTTCCAGCTGATAAATGTTTTTTTAATATTGCGCACAGATCATTTTGCTTATAGTCAAGGAAGAGAAATTAAGTTTAACATCTGAGAGCTTTAGGCAAAAATGTCAAGCGTGGACCAGATGACCACATGAGAGCTGCAGCCTCTCTTTGTGCCCCAGATTGGCTGGTATTGTTTTGATGCTGCTGCACTGGAGCAACAGCACTAACGTAATTATGAGATCAAGCAACATCTGGCGGGTTTGGCACCCAGCTCACAATCGATTGTTCCCTCGGGTCACGGGCTGAATGCGCCCCAAGCGCACGTTAGGGTGCGCAATCATAAAGCTGCATTAGCCAGCGAGGGGCAGCTCGGCATTCTTGGGTTTCATCACCCCACAAAATTGATGGCCCACAAAAGAGCAGTGGCACAACACACAAAAGTGATGATGCCAGAGAGACTGACGCGCTGCGGGCGGTAGTTGACATCTCCTGGCTCTGGGCTCTTGTGTGTTGTGATTTATGTCACCCTAATGATTGATTACTTTCAGATCATTCCCATTCTACCATATCTCTGAGAATTTCCCTCTTCTTCAAACATCTTTTTGTTCCACCAGCCCTAGGCTGCAGATGGCATCAACCCACGCATCTCCATTGTTTGAAGCCTGCAAGAACTCCACCATTCTTTGGGGGAATGCTCATAGTTGAGTAGCTAGTGTCCAATTAAGTCCTGAAACTGTGGCTGCGGGCACTTTAACCTTTATATTCCCTTGCTCTTTTAGGAATTTCATTGCCTATGACAGCTGCAATTCAACAATACCTAAAAAAGTCATCAAGGAAGAAAATCAGAAGGTGACACATTTTTAAGGTTATGGAAAAGTGCTGCAAGTGATGGCTACAGCTGCATCTGTCACACCTCCATAAAGGTTCTTCTGATCATGTTTCACAAAGTGAATTATCATCTCTGGCATGCAGCATTACAGCAGACTCTGTGTGAAGACAACAGGCTAAAGCTTCTGCATGCTGGGAAGCCAAAAATGCCTCTGGGATGCTTATGCAAATCACTACTTTTCTCTGATATCTCAACCACTCTGTGTCACACATAAAATATCAATGACTCAATATTCATGTGATGGAGAAAACACAAGAATTCGGTGCTCGTATCAAGAAAACATTGGATTTTTAAAAATCTTTTAAATTTTGGCAAATCTAGTCGGGCACAGTGTCAGGGGAACTAGTATAGTGGATAGTGAGTATCTTAAATTCTTCAAATGACAGCAAGCAGCTACAACAGAGTTTATTAGTTTGTATTTCCTCCTTCATCAGCAAGAAACGCCACCAAAAAGAAAATATACTTCAGTCACTGACAAGAAGATATCCAAAAGAGCTCCAAGTTTCCACAGAAGGCTTTTTCTGCCACTGTGTACATGCAATACGGCTGCCCAGTGCTCTCTGGAGCTCTGTGTGCTCTCTTTCACTTCTGGAAGCCCTGGCAGATGGAAAGGGATANAGCAACAGCACTAACGTAATTATGAGATCAAGCAACATCTGGCGGGTTTGGCACCCAGCTCACAATCGATTGTTCCCTCGGGTCACGGGCTGAATGCGCCCCAAGCGCACGTTAGGGTGCGCAATCATAAAGCTGCATTAGCCAGCGAGGGGCAGCTCGGCATTCTTGGGTTTCATCACCCCACAAAATTGATGGCCCACAAAAGAGCAGTGGCACAACACACAAAAGTGATGATGCCAGAGAGACTGACGCGCTGCGGGCGGTAGTTGACATCTCCTGGCTCTGGGCTCTTGTGTGTTGTGATTTATGTCACCCTAATGATTGATTACTTTCAGATCATTCCCATTCTACCATATCTCTGAGAATTTCCCTCTTCTTCAAACATCTTTTTGTTCCACCAGCCCTAGGCTGCAGATGGCATCAACCCACGCATCTCCATTGTTTGAAGCCTGCAAGAACTCCACCATTCTTTGGGGGAATGCTCATAGTTGAGTAGCTAGTGTCCAATTAAGTCCTGAAACTGTGGCTGCGGGCACTTTAACCTTTATATTCCCTTGCTCTTTTAGGAATTTCATTGCCTATGACAGCTGCAATTCAACAATACCTAAAAAAGTCATCAAGGAAGAAAATCAGAAGGTGACACATTTTTAAGGTTATGGAAAAGTGCTGCAAGTGATGGCTACAGCTGCATCTGTCACACCTCCATAAAGGTTCTTCTGATCATGTTTCACAAAGTGAATTATCATCTCTGGCATGCAGCATTACAGCAGACTCTGTGTGAAGACAACAGGCTAAAGCTTCTGCATGCTGGGAAGCCAAAAATGCCTCTGGGATGCTTATGCAAATCACTACTTTTCTCTGATATCTCAACCACTCTGTGTCACACATAAAATATCAATGACTCAATATTCATGTGATGGAGAAAACACAAGAATTCGGTGCTCGTATCAAGAAAACATTGGATTTTTAAAAATCTTTTAAATTTTGGCAAATCTAGTCGGGCACAGTGTCAGGGGAACTAGTATAGTGGATAGTGAGTATCTTAAATTCTTCAAATGACAGCAAGCAGCTACAACAGAGTTTATTAGTTTGTATTTCCTCCTTCATCAGCAAGAAACGCCACCAAAAAGAAAATATACTTCAGTCACTGACAAGAAGATATCCAAAAGAGCTCCAAGTTTCCACAGAAGGCTTTTTCTGCCACTGTGTACATGCAATACGGCTGCCCAGTGCTCTCTGGAGCTCTGTGTGCTCTCTTTCACTTCTGGAAGCCCTGGCAGATGGAAAGGGATATATCACAACTCCCAAGAAATCCNAAACAATATTTTTTGTTCTTATCCTTCACTCCTGTTCTGACCTCCTCTCCTAGATTCTCTTAAGTAAAAGTGTATAAAAGCCTAAAGAATACAATATTCTTGCTTAATTTTGTCTGCCTTTCATTAACATTTATATGAGTTTGTGCCATGCCTTTTGCTGTTTTCCAGCTGATAAATGTTTTTTTAATATTGCGCACAGATCATTTTGCTTATAGTCAAGGAAGAGAAATTAAGTTTAACATCTGAGAGCTTTAGGCAAAAATGTCAAGCGTGGACCAGATGACCACATGAGAGCTGCAGCCTCTCTTTGTGCCCCAGATTGGCTGGTATTGTTTTGATGCTGCTGCACTGGAGCAACAGCACTAACGTAATTATGAGATCAAGCAACATCTGGCGGGTTTGGCACCCAGCTCACAATCGATTGTTCCCTCGGGTCACGGGCTGAATGCGCCCCAAGCGCACGTTAGGGTGCGCAATCATAAAGCTGCATTAGCCAGCGAGGGGCAGCTCGGCATTCTTGGGTTTCATCACCCCACAAAATTGATGGCCCACAAAAGAGCAGTGGCACAACACACAAAAGTGATGATGCCAGAGAGACTGACGCGCTGCGGGCGGTAGTTGACATCTCCTGGCTCTGGGCTCTTGTGTGTTGTGATTTATGTCACCCTAATGATTGATTACTTTCAGATCATTCCCATTCTACCATATCTCTGAGAATTTCCCTCTTCTTCAAACATCTTTTTGTTCCACCAGCCCTAGGCTGCAGATGGCATCAACCCACGCATCTCCATTGTTTGAAGCCTGCAAGAACTCCACCATTCTTTGGGGGAATGCTCATAGTTGAGTAGCTAGTGTCCAATTAAGTCCTGAAACTGTGGCTGCGGGCACTTTAACCTTTATATTCCCTTGCTCTTTTAGGAATTTCATTGCCTATGACAGCTGCAATTCAACAATACCTAAAAAAGTCATCAAGGAAGAAAATCAGAAGGTGACACATTTTTAAGGTTATGGAAAAGTGCTGCAAGTGATGGCTACAGCTGCATCTGTCACACCTCCATAAAGGTTCTTCTGATCATGTTTCACAAAGTGAATTATCATCTCTGGCATGCAGCATTACAGCAGACTCTGTGTGAAGACAACAGGCTAAAGCTTCTGCATGCTGGGAAGCCAAAAATGCCTCTGGGATGCTTATGCAAATCACTACTTTTCTCTGATATCTCAACCACTCTGTGTCACACATAAAATATCAATGACTCAATATTCATGTGATGGAGAAAACACAAGAATTCGGTGCTCGTATCAAGAAAACATTGGATTTTTAAAAATCTTTTAAATTTTGGCAAATCTAGTAGGGCACAGTGTCAGGGGAGCTAGTATAGTGGATAGTGACTATCTTAAATTCTTCAAAGGACAGCAAGCAGCTACAACAGAGTTTATTAGTTTGTATTTCCTCCTTCATCAGCAAGAAACGCCACCAAAAAGAAAATATACTTCAGTCACTGACAAGAAGATATCCAAAAGAGCTCCAAGTTTCCACAGAAGGCTTTTTCTGCCACTGTGTACATGCAATACAGCTGCCCAGTGCTCTCTGGAGCTCTGTGTGCTCTCTTTCACTTCTGGAAGCCCTGGCAGATGGAAAGGGATATATCACAACTCCCAAGAAATCCGTCCAGCTTCATGTTCCTCAAATAGCATCAAACCCCATTACTCAGATACAATACCAAGAAGCAGCAGAAAGAGCTTTGCTTTTTGTCCCTCAAAGCACAGACTGGTTTGGGGTTTAGGTAGGATGTAGCAAAGCTATAACACACTTTAGTTATCAACAGTATCTGTAGAGGGATGGGCTCCTGTATAAACCCAGTCAGGATTCAAGCCACAGGGCACACTGAGGCCCATCAGTTTCACAGGGACTGGGCTCCTGTGTGACAAGCACCACTGTCACTGTATGTCCAATGCAGCATTGCATCTTGACTTTCTGTCAAAAGCCAGTGCAAACTTTCAGCTGGACTGGGGAGGTCTGGTGATACCAGACAAAATACTCAAAGGACTCACATAGTGCCAAAAGGGAAAAAAAAATTACCAGAGAAAGAGGGTAAGAGCAAGAGGTCATCTTGTGCTGGCCAAAGTTACAACTGACTGTACTTTTCCTTAAAAACAAGATGATCTTAAACTATGGCATTTAATAGTTCCATGGACAGAGTTAATTTCTCATATCCAGTGCTGTTCTTCTCTTGCTTTGTTTAATTTTTGTACAGGTAACAAGGGATGCAAGATATCTGTCAATGGCTCCAAGCCTGGATGTGTCCTCAGAGTGAAGATCAGAAGCACTGATCTGTGTTTTCCTTTCTTTTTTCTCTTTTTTTTTTTTTTTTTTAATAAGTATCTGAGGAGTTCCTGTGAAAGCATTTAATGTAACTGGGTCACAAAGAATGAAAGCTGTCCTTGGGCAGCCTTTGAACAGGCACAAATACGTTTTCCTCTTTATTTCTTTTTCAGCAAAATAGAAAACATAAGCCCTTTTCCGTAGGCTTTATTTCATTTTTAACAGGCTCTGCAACTCCTGAGAACCAATAAACAGTGCTGAATGTAATTCAAATAGTCCTCGATACACACACTCCAGGTCTGATTCCCATTTAAACTAAGGTTTGCATTATCTTAACACCCACTGTAAAACTGTTTTCATTGCTGGAACTGCAAGGAAGGGTTTAATTTTAGGGAGAGGGCAGATCAAAATATTTTGACACTGCCAGCTCAAACAGGAGGTCCCGTGCTGCAGAGACAGCACTGCCACCCACAAAACAAGGGCCTGACCTCTATTGATCCTGTACTGAAACCCAGCTCCTATTGGTTTAATTTACTTAAATGCTGTGCATGTGTAGAACTTAGATGCAAGAAACGACAGCGAATGTGTTTTTGAAAGAGGGCAGATGAGCTCATGTGCCCTGACAATGGTGAGTGATCCCAGTCCTGGTTCCCTTTGCAGGGGTGGGACAAGCCCCCAGTGCCGCATAACATGCTTTTACTGACTTCGGGGCACAGTAATCTTAATCTTACAATTTAGATATATTCAATATAACCTGGGGGTAATGAGCCAAAAAATTAAAAAGGGATATACATTTGGAGAGTTGAGAGCGTATCTATGGCTTTCTTTTGCCGCACTGTCTTTTAGCTGCCTTGTGATGCCCTGATGGCTGCTCACAGTTGCCATGAGCTACAGCAGCTCTCAGGTAATAATAAATTATTAGAACTGACTGAATACTTGAATAGCAGGGTGAGGTGATGGGGAGAAGAGCTTGTCTTCAGTCGATACTGGCCCAGAAAATAGGTTGGACAGCTCAGTCCAGAAAAAATAAAAAAAAAGAAGACCCAAATAACTATTTGGTCATTGGGCAAGATGGTGTTTACCCAAAGTCCAGTTTACTTCATTGCTAAGCTATGAATTGTGTTTTGACAGATGACTCTGCATCAATGCTTACAGTTAAGCATCAGAATTTCAAAGGCTGTGTAAAAGGTAGAGACTCCCATGCACCCATCTCTCTGCTGCACAAAGTATGTGTTTTTTTCTGTACTGTCTTAGTGAAAATCAGGAGGATGGCTTTTATTCAGCCAAGCACTCAAGCTTAAGGATTGAGTATAAAAGCACCTCTCTTTGCTTCCTCAAGATTATTCGTGCACCTGCCTTTGGCATTTAAGCACTAAGGTGAACCAAAATCCATAATATTATCTAAAGAAAATAACTCTATAGTATTATCTAAAGCAAATAACTAAATATACTAGACTAAATCACTTACAGAGTTTGTGATCATCATTGCTGTGGAGCCCATTTTGTAGAATGGATAACATTTATAGAATAAAACAGGATGGAGTTTCTACTGCTCTATCACCTGAATCCAAATGAAGAGACTGAGGAGTTACAAATAGAGAGTCACAGCCTGAATGAGACTGGCAGGGACCTGTGGAGGTCATTTCAACCAACCCCTTTCTCAAGCACAGTCACCTACCACAGGCTCCCCACAACTGTGGGCACTCTTGTTATTTTGAAAACATCTATGAATGCTAGAAACACCTCCAAGCTAAAAAAAACCACCATAAATTCATATTTTGAGTGAGTTTACAGACTCCTGAGAGAACTGAAGTTAAAGCAAAGGCTGGCAGGAGAATAGAAACAGTCATGAACATCACAAACTCTCCTCAGTCTCCAATCTGACAGCAACTGATGATCTTGAGATAATACATCATACATCATTTTGGCCTAAAGACTGGAAAGAGCTCTTTTTGTGAAGTAACATCCCCTGCAAAAGGACAGAGCGTGTTCTCAATTCAATCTCTACACCTCCAGTCTGTATCCCTCTATTTCATAAAGATCGTGGGGACATGACTGAAGGCAGAACTGGGCCTATTCTTCCAAAGAAAAAAGGAGAAGCTGTACATTTTTACTAAGTAAACTAATTTTTTGCCTGATGAAAGTTTGACATTTATTGTTATGCCACATAAATTCTACAGTACCTGCAGAAAGTACCTACAGCAGGATCAGCCCACCTTTTTGTCATGGGAGGAGGAACTGTGCCTTGTGCAGAAATGACCCTTTGAAGGCATTATCTGGCACAGAACCACAGTACCATGACTGCTGATGGGGGTTTTGCAATGGAGACAGGAAGCCCACTGTCATGGAGAAGCAGGATTTCCATCACAGGTTGTACAGTTCACAGATCCACGTGAGATCTGACACAGGCAATGGTTGTACTTCCAGCCTTTGACTCAAAGTCACACCCAGCAGAACCTATGGACAGCAGTGGGCTCTTCCCAAAAACAAAGCAGGCAGAAGAATGGAGTGGAAATACTCATTTCTAGACTGCACATGCCTTCCAGACTCCCTACAGGAGGTATTTCTGTACAAAGATGGACTAGCCTACTGTTAAAATAAAATCATCTGCATGCTAAACACAGTTCTGGTAATGTTTCTGTGAAAATAAGCCTTGACAGTAGGCTCAGCATACATGATTTCCTTTTTGACTTCTCTCCCCAGTGAAAATAAGCCTGATATGTAGACCTGTGTCTGAATTTCTTTTTCATGCCAACAGAAAGAGAGAGGTAAACCAAGAATCACTCCTAAAACTCACTGAGTTTCCATGCTCTCATCAGGTTTGAGATATTCATGGTAAAGGCACATCTCATCTGGAAACATAGGAAGGAGTGATCAGCGTCCAGATCTGTGTTCTCAGGAAAAGAAGAAGAAAGATTTATTTTTTCTTTTCTACTTTTAGTGGCACTTATTTAGTAACTCCACTAAAAATCAAACAATATTCTTGCATCTACGACCAGCATATAGCTCATAAAGAAGAATCAGACGTTTGCAATTTCAGCTCAGTCACTGTTACTTTTCTTACACTCTCTTCTAGACTTCTCTTATTTATTTATTGCATTTCTAAGGATTTTCTGTTAGGGCCTGTGGACACGTGTACATAACAGCCATAAAAAACCAAAAATACAATCACAATCCCTGACCAAACAGGGTTAGTGAAAAGAAATGATTTATGCCCTGCACAATTCCTCTATGTGTTAAGCTTAACAGAAGCAATTGTTTTTCTTCCAACTGCACTCGTAACACAATCACTACATTTGCCCTTGAAAATGTCTGCCTAAGGACTACGCACCTCCCAGGGTTAAAGAGTTGGGGTTTGGGGTTTTTTTTGCCCCAGACCAGAATCTTTTAACATAAAAGGTTCAGAGATTTCGTTTGAGCTACTTCGATGGCTGCAGCCCTGCACAGGGTCAGGCAGCAATAAGCAATCCTGCTGTAATGGTGGGTTTTCTGCTATTCCCCCTCCAGTGCAGAATAAATGTCCTTTCGTCACTCTGTGGAGCGCTCGATTTCCCACAGAATGGTTTATTTCTGCAGAATTCTCCAGGCGCACAAACCATTCTGTTCTGGTGAGCTCTGCACGTCTCATTCATGGTAATTACGTTCACATCTTTGATCTCAGATGAGATCTCTTGTGCATATTTTGTTCTATTTATGTCTTTGATCTTGTTACTTGTTTTTCCCCCTTTTTTTTCCAGTCGCCTGTCTTTCCATTTGAAAGATATTCATCCTACATCACTTTAAAGACAAAGGGTGAAACAGTGCTGTATGTATCCTAAGTAACCTTGCAGAATATACAGGAGTACCGACCAATTCTGTGAGCAGAGCACATCAGGGTTTTGTCTCCCAGTTTAAATGAGCAGTAGCACGTCATGCTGCTGACTCCAAGAGTGTATGTAGGCAGCTGAAAATGAGACGTGGTACAGAGAAGACTATATTAAAAAAAGCCCTGTTGTTGTGATGACCACGGTGACAGCAGATTACCCTGGCAGAGAAGAGCCACACGGGACCGTGAGTGTGCAGGACCAAATCTGCTCTCCATGGCAACAGGCGAGTGGCAGGGGACAGCATGGCAGGGGACCGTGTGGCAGGAGCCCCATGTGGAGCAGGGACGTGCTGTCCCACAGCCCCCTCTGCCCTGACCAGGCTCTGCAGCTCTGTCAGCACTGGAGGCTTCAGTCTCCAAAGCACCTTTGCAGTAGACTTGCCCCACAACAGGCATTTACAAATAAATCAAAGGAAATAATAAGTGTATCTTTACAGGTGCTCATACTGTTAGTACCAAAATCCTGAAAGCGTAGGAGTCCTGCTAGCATCCTGCACGGTGGTGGCTCCGGTGCTGAGCAAGAAGCTCCTCAGTAGGCACACAAGCCTGTGACAGCTCTAGCGCTTAAAGTCAACAGGGTCTGGACTTATGGTTGAGAGTAAAAATGCAATACTGTTTCACTAAAGCTGGTTCTTCACTAGCTATCAAAGCAGAATGGAGGAGTAACATTTCCAGGGATCAGAATTACCACAGTAGGGTGGCCTGAATTTACTGCAGCAGTTCATGGGGATTAAGCTGAAAGACTAGATGGATCTTCAATTATGAAAGAAAACACATGAATAGGTCAGAGCTACTTAAAACAACTGTCTCAAACCCCAGATTCAACCCAAACTTAAAACCACTTCTTTACTGTGAAACAGTTGCATTTATCATTCCCCTCCACTGTGCTGGCTTGGCTGAAACAGCAGAAAGCTGACAGCAGATCTATGTTGCGACACAGCCCTGGAAGTATCCTCTGCTCTCCTTTATTGCCTCGCAGAAAACATTTCATATCAGTAATACAAATACAGAGTCATCACAGAAGGCTACAGGGCTGGTTAAGGGTGAATGACAGTTTCTATCTGAGAATTTCTATGGATCAATCAACACTTTTATGCTAGAATTTCTCAGGCTATGGGAAACATGTAGATGAGGGGCAGAAGACTTCCTTGAGAAGGTTGTTTCTAAATGCCTAAGTTTATCTGCCAGATCTCAGTGGAATTCTCAAGCAGCCAATATGTTCATACTGTGTTGTAGCACTGAGAAACTCGTAAATCCCTGTTTGTCTTCTTATGAAACACATGGAAGTTATGCTAAGCTACTATGTTATGGTAACATAAAGCTACCAGGGCCACAGTCACTGCCTGCTATGCGTGTGTAACTAATTTCTCTGAGATCTCAATTACCTCTCCACTCATCCTGTTGGGAAAGTGGAGTTATTACCTCAGCAGGGAATATTAGTGTCACGTTGCTTACTTTGCACAGGTTCCTCTCCACATGACTAATCCTTCACCCATGGATATAAAGGTGCAGGGATTAGTTGTTAAAAGCTGTGTGAAAATAGCAGACAGAAACTGTAACTCCCAGGTCATCCCTAATCCAACGGAGCTGTCACAGAACGTATGAGTAAAATATCTTCTTCAGTTTTTTTTAATTATGTATAAACAAGAATTCATTAAACAATTAAGATGGTGAACAAGCTTTTCATTAGGATAGAGCTAAGAAGACACAATATTATTAGAATATTTATATTTTGAAAAAGAGAAGACAGAACCTTCAAATTATTTAGTCTCTATTTGCCATAATTCCAGCAACACAGAGCAAGAGTTTCTTTGGAATTCATCCCAATCTCCTCAGAAGCTATGCTCATATTTTCTCTTGCCTTCTAAAAACATAGCAGAAATCTCACTTCCTTATTGTGGATGAGCATTTCCCAAGCTACTCTCATTTTAAAGCAGAACCAGTGAATACTTTGCAACCAAAACCTCTCCTCTGGCAGGATTCCTGCCCCTGCAATTGAAGTGCCTTCTCAACCTGAGCCACAAATTGTGCAGCAATTATGTCACTTGCTGTCTTTGATGATGTGCAGACATCCCAGTCTTGTGCAACACAACACAACACTCCATGGGAAAGTCCTTTCTGTTTAAATTTAAGATAGATGGAAAGGAACCTTCATGTGTGTAATCCCATTTTAAAAAATAATTCTATGGCATGGGAGCCTGGAAATCCCTGTTTGATCTGAAATTAAAAGGCAAACAGAACCAAGACATTTTAAATCCTCCCATATGTGTTCTTCCATGATTCCAGTAATGTGGATTACACTACTGCATTTCAGAAACTTTAATTTTCTCATCCATTGCTTGGTCGGACTGGTTTCCCTAAATCCAAACATCTTGTGCTATTTTAATCACTGAATTGTTAAAAATTAATGAGGCAAATCGAGAGTTCTCCACAGAGACCCCTGCCCAGAGCAGGATGCCATTCCCAACAGGCATTTGCCAACTTTCCCTCAGGAAGCTCTGCACCACCCCAGCGAAGGGCTGTTCTAACACCACCGCTTTTTCCTCTCCCCTCAGTCCTGACTCCTGCTCATCCTGTGTGGTTCCTGTTCCCCACCCAGCCTCTGTCCCACATCTCCTCTCCTGAGCAGCTGAGCCAAAACATCCCTCAATTCCGTGCAAGCTTCCCTCAGCTTTCTGCAGCTCTGCTGCTTTACTGGGCTTTGGTGGTAACCAGAGGTACCACAGACAGATGCCCAGTTCAGGGGTGTGGCTGCACAGAGGGTTCCTGACCCCCCAGGCTGACTGGGGCAGGGTCCCCCCTTTAGCCTGGGGTGCTGAGCCTAAAACCTTCTCTAGTCCTCCCTTGGCAGCTCCACCAGCCCCAGCTGGAGGGAGGGCTTGGGCATGACAATCAGGCCATCAGACCGGACGCTTCCTGCAGTCAGCAGCACTCGAGGTGAGAAATTGATGCAGTTTGTGTCCAGCTGCGGGAGCAACACCCCACTGCATCCATGCCTGGTTCACTGTGAGGGGGAGGCCGTGCCACTGGAATTCCCAGTGGAATGGCAGGAGGCTTTAGGAGGGGACAGAGGTTGGAGTGTGGCAGCAGGGATAAGTGTGACCAGCAGTGTGGAAAACTGCCAGGAACCCTCTTGACTTCACAGCATTTCTGCTATTTGGGGAAATTGGATAAAACACATTTTAATTTTTATTTTTATTGTTACTTTTTTTGGTATGTGAAGAACAACGTGCTATTCTAGTTGAAAGTATTCTAACTTTTAACCATTTTTTGCCTGTGTTCAAGGAAAATATAAATACTTTTATGTTAAAACATACATTCCTGCGAAATATAGATGAATCCATATTCTATATTCATATATATATTCTATATTTGCCTATAAAACAAAGGCTAAGACACTGCCGTAACTAGCAGGTGTTTTAACATAATTTTAGACTTTTGCCATAATAGAATATTACCAAGAAACTGAACTCTCATACAAAAGAGAGGTAAAATTCAAGTCAAGCAGCTATAGTTTTTTTTTCCTTCCCAAGAAGAGTTGTGGTCATTTTAGACAAGATCAAAAAGTTCAGTCCTCCCAACACCAAATTTTGTGATTTTTTTTTCTCTTTTGCAAAGATATTCAGTCAAAACATTTTGGCTGCAGGGAAAGGGGTTAACAACTGTTATACCTTTCAACTGCAAAGATTTCCATCATGAGCATTTCTTGACTACGTGAATTTCATGTCTTAGAAAAGTATCTTAATTTCAGATTGAATTCAATGGTTCAGCACTATAATTACACCCCACTCCCCCCTTTTCCTTCTCTTATGGAAATAAAATTCATAATTCTTCCTGTCATTTTTACATATTATACTCATGTCACCGGGAGTTTTAAAGTTTCTTTTTTTTAAGGTAGTTACTGGTGGTATAATAAAAGAGAGAAAATTAATTTCCTGCAGTTTGAATCAAAGTGCCCCAGTGTCTCAAGATGCGATGTTATAGTAAAACCATAAAGTTAATGGAATATTAAAATCTGTCATTTGAGCTACACAGGGAAAAAATAGTTCATCATCTGTAGATTGAGAGCATGATAGTAAAGGGGGCTATGTATTTCACCAATTAACTACTCAAAATTAAAATGAGAGAGGGCCTGTCCTTTCTGTTTACAGAAACAAGACCTGTGTTGCAACAATTACAAGCTTCTTCACATTTTCAGGTAAATAATAATTACGGATTCTTTTTAAACATCATATGACAATAACAGTTCTCCAAACACAAACAGTTTTTCCATGCCTTTGCTGGAGTGATTAAAATGTTGAAGGCATCCCAGCAAGTCCCTGAGCTCCTTGACAGCTGTCATTGCTATTGAACACAGCTATAACAGCCAGAGAGAGCTTTATTGGTAAACTGTTCTGCTTTGCCACAAAGGCAATCTCACAGGCATCTGCTGCCATATTTCGGAGCTTTATTCCTTCCCTCTCAGACAGAGCCGGCGATTCGGTGCCATGTGCAATTTCTCCCTCTTTATCAATACCATTTGGTGAGGTTTGTGCCACCAGAGCTCAGGAGGTTTTGTTTCCAGGAAAATGAGCAAGGAAAATACATTTTTGCCGAGTATAATGGCCTCTTTCTGCGCTAGTCATGTGCAACAATGGAGCCGAGGGCTTTTCAATAGGGAGTGGTGTGACTTCAGTGTTTAAATATAAATGCACAGAGTTTTTATGAGAAGTGCTGTACCCTTCCAATTTACATCTTTTTTTTATGGTAGACAGAGGAGAAAGCTTCTCCACAATGAGCTGCAGGCTCAATAAAGACAGGTCAGATGGCCCCATGTCTGGCTGAGCGCCGCGTGCAGCCGCAGCCCCAGCGCTGCCAGAGCCCCCTGCCAAAGGCAGCCCCTCTTCCTCGGCTCCCCGAGCTGCCCTGCCCCTCACACCCCTGCACCCCAAAGCTTTCATCCCCACAAAGCCCCTCAGGCAGTGGAAAGCACGTTTGCTCTACTTTCTGTGTTCTACAGACAGCAAACCAAGGCACAGTGAAATAAGGTTACCTGCTCAAGGTCCCCCAGGCAGCCTATGGCAGGGCTGGGAGCTGAACTTCAGCTTCCCAAATCCCAAAATTGTTTAACTGGGGGGCCATTCCTGGCCTCTCTGATGGCCTGTCCCAGCATCTCATTTGCACCCCAGGCAGACCAAGCATCACAAGTCCCCCAGTGGTAGGTAATGCTGTCCTACACCCTGTACCCAGCTCAGCCACCCTCTGCAGGTCCCCACATCCCCAGAGTCCCTTACCAGCACATCCCAGTATTCAGCAGCACCTCCCCAGGCTCTTCCAGCACCTACTCCAGCTACATTTAACGCCTCTTCCTTCCTCCTTTCCCCACAACTCCACATCTGGATCACCCTGTAGCTGCAGGAATGTACCTGCAGAAGGTGGCTCAAGGTATCAGGAAGGACACAATGTCTCGGGGAGCAGAGGGAGGGAGGCTGGCACAAGACCTGTGATTAAGCTGCACTGAATATTTCAGCCAGGAAAGAACTGTTGGAGCCTGTGTATGTCAAAAATTTTTGGGTGTTTGTGCTGTGTGCTCCTGGAACGATAACCAGATTGGTAGGGTACAGGTTTCATCTGCTGACAGCTGAAATACTTCTTGGCTTCCCCCGCTTAGTGGAAAATGGGAAATCAGGAAAGAGTAATGTCAATCACAAAGACAAGGACTGCTGCAATACCTAAAATATGTATACATCTCTGGGTGCTGAAAGCAGTTAACATCAACCTGTATTTATGCAGTTCTAATAACCCAAAAAGAAATCTTAAGAACAGCGTGATTTGAACAGACAAAAAAGGAATTTTTATTCTCTCAGTCTAGATACTGCAATTCTTCAAATCTCTTTTCATAAAGCAGTAAGCAATTCTCATTTCTGAAGGAATCACTGCCTGAGCAACACTTTTAAGTTAGAGTATTATGATGTCTTCCCTATGTTCTGCACCTTTAAATCTGTCAGACTACCACGATCCATTTTAGACAATTGTGTTCATTCATGTGTGCAGACACATACATTGTGTCATGGAGACTGCAGCACGCTCTTTCCTGTTTGGTGTTTTTTTAAATATAAAAGTTATTTTGACCACAATGATCTATTTACTGTTTATTGAAATATATTACACTTTATCCAGCACTGAAATGCATTTGTGCTTGAGGTGCAGTGTGAGAGCTGCTCGGCAGCACAAGGGAGCAACAGAACTAGAGCTGGTTAGAAAATAGATTTTATGTCCTGCAAAACAGTCCAAGATTTCTTCTTCTTTGTTGTTGCTGCTGTTCTGAGTCAAGACAAAAAGCTGTATTTCTAAATGTTTTCACTTGATTCAATTCTACAAGAGGCAAATTATTATTTGTTTGATATATCAATTATCTTCACTTTTATGTGAAACTCTTATTTGAAATAAAAAGACTTTTATAGCTATATATTTGCACTTCAGAAATGACAACCTGGTACAGTTGGATTCCTACCAAGTTCCCACTCCCTTTTTCTTTGTCCAGTCCCCATTTTGTGAAGAAGGGCCATTTTGTCAAAGTACTGTTTTCTACATAGGATCTGTTTTTTCAAAAGAGAGAAAAAAAGAGACCAGATTCAGGTAAACAGAAGAGTCTCTGAGCAGTTAAAACTGCCAATCCACACAGTTAGAATGCAAGCATGTGGCCTTAGCATTCATTCTTCCCTAATTGCCAAGTACAGCCAGTAACTTCTCACAAACTGCAAGAGGTATCTAAATGTTTTTAGGTGCTCCCAAGAGACCCACTAACCCCTACTTTCATATCTGTTCATTTCACCAGTATGAAGCCTCATCTTAAATTTCAGACTGTCTCAAAAAGCTCCAGGAAATTCAAGACTGTCCCAAAGAACCAGCCCCACAAAGGGTTAAAAAAAAAGTGAACAGAAGTACTGTTGCATTAAAATAAATGGCTAGCAAGTGGTCTAAATAAAGCATTGCTATCTGATGCCTGAAAACAGATTTGACTGAAAAGGTATGCTTTCAGACTAAGAAAGCAGAAAAAACTAATTAGACAAGAAGCAACCGTGAACAAACATGTTAGCAGAATCAATAACTGGAACTGATCAGCTATTTCTTTAATTGTGCCAGCTGGGCTCTAGCGATGTGCTTAGAGGAGCATAATTACCCGTTTCGGTTGTACAGCAGAGTTCTTTTTCTTTCCCTATCCTTTTATTCACCCTCCTTTCTTTCTTTTTACTTTAGGAGCTGGTCATATGCCATTAAAGAAAGAAAAACAGGGTTGAGAAATTAGTGGAAAATGGGCCATCCTCATACATAAGACAATATTATATGAATAATTAGAAGTAGCCCTAAACAGTTATACCAAATGTAACCTAATAAGAAAGTGAGTCATCAAGGAAACTTAACTAATTTCTTAATGTGAAAGGACATTGTGTGTGCTGTGTGCAAAGCAGTGCTGCAAAATAAAATAAAATGAAATAGGGACCGTTCTCTGTCCTATTTGGACATGCGTACCAGGGATTGTTCTCATTTGTAAGGCTGTGACTGATCCAGGCACAGAGTTCTGCTGCTAAAGCGCTGAAGTCCACGCTGTACAGCTGCCTGCTACTATTAGAAAGAAACGAGGACAGATATAAAATGAAGCACAGAAAGGAAAGGGAAAGCATAGAGGAAAGAGAGAAGGGGCTCACTGATTAATTAACAAGCAAAAAAACCCAACCCACCCTTCCTTGACTGATGTTTACCCATCTTTAATTGACAGCAAAACAAAGGATTTAATAACTACAAGGCTCTTATGGGCAGCTCCATGGAAAATCCATAGAGGCACAGAGCAAGCTTGGCTTTTTTGATCTATAGCAATGGCTAAATGGGTCTCCATTAGAGCGATGGCTACCCCAAAAAGTGAAAATTAAAAAGTGAAATATACATTTAATCAGCAACAGGCTAATATATCAAAAGCGTCAGCCTATCCCAACCAGGGGCCTGATCCAAAACACATTGACGTGAGCAGAAAAAAGATTCATGCCCCACAAAAGCTTGAGCTCAGAAACTTGTCCAAAGCTGATCTAAACCCTTTATACAGCTGAAAGCCTCAGAAAACCACGACTGGTCCTATTTTCTGGTTTCATGCAGGTCAGCCCCCCTTCCAGGAGCAGTCCTAATTGGTGGCATGACCAGAGGAGCCTGGCGCTGTGCTGGGAGGACGGGGTGGCTCAGCTGTCCCCACACCCTGGCAGGGCTCTGGGGCACTCTCTCCAGCACCAGCCACTTCTGCCCCCTCTGATAATGTTGTGAGGGCGAGGTGAGGTGGTGAACACCGACCATGTCTGCTCTCTCCAGCCCTCCTGAAGCTGCAAACTGCCCACCGAAGGGGAAATGCCCCTGGAGTGAGGTAGGAAGCTGAAGGGAAGTAGAAGTAGGAAAGAAGTGAGGTGCTTTGGGACTGAGACGTAAGAATAGGCACCAGTAGCAGCCCTCACCCACAACCTGAGGCTCAGGAATAAATTCCCAAGAAAGCCATGGAGGGATGCTGCTCACAGGAGTCCCTACAGCTGTAGATCATCCCTCAAACCCAGCAGAATGCATTCAACAGCAGCAGTCCAGGCTGTGTATGCCAAGAGGCTTGTGCAGATTGGTATTTTATCTGAGACAAATATTTCTACGCTTATCATTTTCCTAGTTGAAGCCATTTAGCTTTATTGTGTGGCACATATGTCTCTTGATATGGAAAAGAAACTTTTGTGAGGCAATATTCAAAGGGGTCTGCATTTATGTGAGCAGTTACGTCTGGCAGACGTCAGTTCTTTACAGAGAGGAGTAGCAGGATTCAGAGCTAATTAGGGAAATTATAAAACAAAAAGGTATTCTCTGACAATAAAAGATTCTTCAATCAGGATCAGTCAATCATCCTGACAAGGAAAATAATTTAAGATTACTTGCAGAGAGAATAAAAATGCATTACATGGGGTTAAGTTGCAACAACGTTTGTGTTATCTTTTAACATAAGTTGCTGTATAGGCACTTAGCACTATATAATATACATAGAATATTATAACAGAAGATCTCAGTTTCATCTTTCAGCCCTTCAAAAAGTATCTAAGTTCATGATCATTTAAATCTTTGCTGATTATTCATCACTACCACATTTTCAGAAAGGAGATGCTAAATTAGCTACTTACTATGGATGATATTCACTATGCTGCTGAGTGCAGTCACAGAACAAGCCTCACAGAAGCAGTGGATGATAATGCTTTCTGTGCTCATCCTAGGTATGATGAGCTCCATTTCAGCACCAAAGAGCCTGGCACAAAGGGTGGTCACGGGGCCAGGCGGAGGAAGAATGGAAGCATCGGCTGTTAGCAACAGCTATCAGCACTGATACAGGTGATACAGAGCACTGTTCCAAGGACTTCACCTCCAAACGGCCTGATCAGGACAAAACAAACTCAAAGGAGAAATTTGCCCCAAATTAAATTAAGGCATTGATTAGATTTCACCGGAACCCATTTCTTACACTGACAACAGACCTGGTTTGTCCGCCCATCATTGGGCCCAGTTAAGGTTCATTTCCACAAATATTGCAAGAGATGCAAAGACAGCAGAGCTCTGCCCAGGACTGCCCTAGCTCCAGGAAGAACCCACACTTTCCCTGCTAGCCCGTGCCTCTGCCTTGGTAAGGTGTCCCAGGCAAGGGAGAGCTTTGATGAGCTCAGAGCAGGCTGGAGGAGGATGCTTGGGAAAGAGAGGAATAAGAGATTTCCCACTCCTTCCTGTCAGCAGACTCCCCTTTACTCCTGTCCAATGCAGGTGGCTTTCACAGGCAGGGAGGAGACGTTTGGAAGGCTCAGGCAGAAGAGGAGTCTCTGGGAAGCCTCTCAGGAGGCAGCAGGCAGGAGGGACGCTGCTCCCTGCATCCGGAGCTCGGGAGAGCGGGCTGGCTGTGCCACCACCCTGCTGCTGAAAAGCAAACCCGAAGGCAAGGGATTTTCTCCTTATCTTTGAACAGGTCAAAAATTCCTCTTTGCCTTCATATTATTTCTGTTCTCCTCAGAGGCTCCAGCTGAAATCAGGTCCCCCGTGCCAGGCACTGCTCAACCTTAAGGTTACAGGCTCCTTCTCCCAGGGTTTGCAGCCTAACAGGACCAGACAGACCAAATTAACATCAGTCCTACTTTCCAAGTAGGAAGCTGTTACATAGAGGGATTTCAATAGGAGCTGGGAAATGTTTCTAAAGTATGGCTTTCAAGCTTTCTGGGTCTCAGAAGCAGAATAAAACTCTACCTTCTCCTCCTATAAAAACACAGCCTGACTTTGGAGTGACTTCAGAGCCTGAGATACAAAGGGAGCATTTGGCTTCACCCAGAGCATGAAACCCAGCCCCAGTTACACAGTCTGCTCTAACAACCGACAGGCTTTTACATCTCTAAATGCCAAGGTGAGCATTTAGTGTGAAAGGGAAAATGTTTTAAAAACCAAAACAGCTCTGAGAACTGTTAAGCAAAGCTGTCATCGGTAAATCATTCCTTTCTGCCGTTATATTTTTTTCCCCTCCTGTAGTATGATCGGAGAGCTAAGTGCAGCAGTCAATACGTAGTAATCAGGCTAATGATTGTCTAATAGCTAAATTAGAAGAGTGACTCTTAATCATGCAATTGATGCCAGTAGTCTAGCACCGAAATCCAGACACGAAAACTCTTTGATTACACTTCACTTTTTTAAAGACCTAATTAATTTTTATAAGACTTCTTGATTTTAAAAATATCTTGAGCAAACAGTATAACATAAAAGCTCTATAAAACGCAGCAATTGTTTCACTGACATCCACTTGCATGGTCTACAAAGATGGTGGACCTTCACACAAAACTGTTAAAATTATGGAGCCCAGAATCATTTATAATGTTACAAATCTTTTGATATTTGTATTAATTTTCTATAAACCTAACCTCCCTAATAAATGCATTTTAAATGGTCTTGCAGAAATACAATCCATTAAGCACTATGTAACCTACTCCTGGACCACCTTATAATGAACCCTAAGTGAATTTGTTCAGTTGAAGCTCAGAAAAAAAGGTTAAAAAATAGTATAATACAGACAATATAAAACATGGACAAAAAGACAAATGAGCCTGTGCAATCTCCCTTCTGTGCACTAATATATTTGATTAGTGGTGTACTGGTTCTATCATTCATATTAGAAAGAGCTTCCATTAAATTAGGGTGATTTCAAGCCCTTTATTACAAATCTGTAATTCTTCTAATGAAATAGGAATACAGAGATCCTAATTTTAAAAAACAAAATCTCACAATATACTTTGCTGAGATTATTGACAGTGGAAGAGGGGAACCGTCTGGCTCCAAATAAGATTATAGTTCTCGTTGCCACTAAGAAAAAAAACAAAAAACCCAAACACCTGAAAACCCAAAACAAACAAACAAATACATACCAAACTATAAATATCCTACCAGAGAGTTACTTGCAGTCTGGATGATCTTGCAGACTTCCTGCCAGAAAAAAATCTCAGAAACCAGGAGGAATTTACCATAGTAAAAAAGAAATAAGCTATAAAACCTACATCTTAATGCTCACTGAAATCAGTGGGCAGTCTTCTGGATGAATACAGAAAAAAAATGAGTGCAATTAGTGCAGCTAGAGACCACTCTTCTTACTTAGAAAAATATTTCTGTTGGCTTCAAGCAAACCAACTGCATGGCTACAGCAAGCAGGACTTGGCCCATCACTGCTGGAGAGAGGCAGGGAACACCATGGCAACTCAGAAAGGGAAGGGGCAGAAAAGAGATTTAACATGCTTTTCCCCTACCTACACATTGAACTTCCTGAAGTTTTGACACTCTCTTCAATCACGTCCAGCATGCTTTCCATCATGGGGAGACTGCAATGTACCCCTCTCACTCTAAAATAAATTTGGATCACTATCCATCTGCCTAGATAATGAAAACAAGATCCTCAGGTACTACAGCATTTCAGAAATCAGATAATGAGCTGAAATCATATGTTTCAGGGATTAGTCTCTCCCTGAATCAATTTATGTTGGGTATTTTGTTGGAAAACTAACCCAGATTCCATACATTTTTTTAATTACTGGAAAGTCACTTCATCCAATTCTCCCGTTATGGATGACATATTTCATCGTTGCTCAATATTAAATCATAAAGGAAAGAAGAAATTAATGGTGAGGTGTAGGAGTTTGCATTTCACTTCCCTGCACTGACTGCAGAATTTTATATGTGATTAGTCTGATGGGCCACTGAATTACCTTCAGATTACTAGATCTCCAATTCAAAAGCATTTTTTCTATTATTATTACTTTAAAATTCAGTCTCCTGTTTTTTTAACAAAGGTGCAAGTCAAAATAGAGTTTTATAATATGTTATAATATGTTTTCCCTGGCCCCCTGCCTGCAGTTGTTTGGATAGCTGGCAGAGTGTGGTTCTGACAGTACAGGAACAGTGTGGATAGTTTGCCATTCCTATGGGGATCTATCTTTGGCAATAAATTTGGGCTGCATGTCTGTTAGTAGAGTGTGTCAAAACTGTGCCAAAAGCACTTTTGGACATATAATAATAATAAATGAGTGTTGCACTGCATTAGTAGAGGAATTCTAATACAAGTTGTCCATCATTCTGCAGTAAGTTCTTTACCATGTTAGTGAATTTATGTCTCATAATAAATTAACCGTATCAAGTACTTCATCCCTTAGGTTCAGTAAAGTAAACATACATAAGTCTGGGTAACTTCCATGCCAACAGAACAATGCCCACATCCCTGCACGTTCCCTTAGCACACAACTCAAACAAACACAAATCTCAAGGCCAAATCCATGACTGGAGCAGGAAGGAACATTAGAGCACAACCCGCAGAGCTGGGCGAGCTGAGCCGCCTGCAGGCCTGGGGTTCTGCAAAAATCCTCAGCTCATGGGGTAAAGCTCCCTCCACATTCCACTATTCTGACTCTGGAACAGCCAATCTAAAAGGGCTTATCTTTATATAGCTTTCCACTCTGATGCAGAAATGTAGACAATAAATCTCACTTGGAAAAATATGGCTTAATTGCTGTGAGAACCATGCCAATCCTTCACAGTGTTGCAGTCAGTGTTTAGAAAATAGTTACCTGTTCAAAGCAAACAGACACATCAGAAGTAGTGGGTGTTTGTTGAAAAGCCTCATAAATATAAGAATGGGTAAACACCCCAAAGGATTTTGGCATCTCCAGATTCTGAGAGCATTTGTGAGAACAGGTGATAGGAATCTGAAGATGCTGAGGTTTGGCACACGTGAGGGCACCAACAAATGATCACTACACACAAGCAGCAGCCCAAACAATCGTTACACTCATGAAAAATTTACCATTATCTTCAGGTGGAAGAGTCAGAAAGGACTTAATTTGGAAAGTGGAAGTCACCAAAATCCAGACTTGCAAAGGAAAACACATGTTAGTTTTAGTTTCTTTTTTTAAGCATAATTAAACAATTTGCTCTTTTAGAAGGCAGGACAGTTATTCACAGGCTCAGTAACATCCCTGAACAAAGCAGTACATGGCTGGAAGTCCATGATTCAGCTTTCACTCCATGGCTTTTCTACTATATGGTCATGATATGACATGAGAAATGTTTTTAAATATTAGGCTTAAAACACTGGCCAAAAGAATCACAGATTCATCCAACTTTAAGGAAAATCATGAGTTCATCCTTTCAAAGCCAACAGAAGTTACAGGTGAGCCTACTTGCCAAAAAACCTGTTTTTTAAATCTGCTTAAATATGGATTGCAAAATGCTCATGGTTTGAGCCGTGACTTGCATGCACTGACTCCCCAGGGATAGCCTGAGGGGTGCATGCAGGGAGGCAAATTGGCTGAATCAGGAACACAGCACATCCTGCCTTTGCCAAGAGGCATCTTCCAGAGGTATCACAGAGCCAGGAGCAGCATGGGAGGGTGGGTTGGAGATGGCATAATTAGCAATGCATCTTGCACAGCAACATGGCCTATGGACAGCAAGGGTACCTGGAATCTCTGCTGTGCTCTCTACATGGAAGCACTTTTCCCAGCCCAAAACACTAAGGAGAGAATGCCTTTCCACTCTCAAAAACTCTCTACATGTCTTCTCAGGAAGAGTCACTGCCAAGAGATCCACATGGTGTATGAGGCAGGCTGGAACTCTCCTCCACCCAGGTAAGAGCAGAAACCTTCTGAGAGAGATTGCAGAGAGCAGCTCCGAGCGGAGCAGCAGGCAGGCAGCGAGCCAGGGTGCAGCTGTGATTGATGTGCACTCGGTGTGCTTTGTGCCTCGCTCTGTGATATTTCTGAGGGAAATTCTTCGGAGCAGTGACTGGCACATCAGTTGTGCAGCTCCCCTCACCAACAACGGGAGCTGCACAGCTCAGCTCTCTCAGCCCCGCTGGAAGGCACAGAGCACAGGGAGCCTCAGACCTCTGTCTAGATGTGGGCTGGGGCTGGCAAATGATGTATTCAGGAATAACAGCTCAGCACCACGTAGTTTTTATTTGTATAGCTGCTTTCTTTTCTTAATTTATTGTGCCAAGGAGGTGATGGTGAGGGTTGTACTGTGGCAAATGGCACCAACATCAGCAAGAAAGGCAGGGCTGGGACCTCCCTCCACAGCTCAGGCAGCAAAGGGTCGCTCACAGTGAGTCCAAGGGGGCTGACACAGAGCACAAGGAAACTACACCTGCCATTAACAGGCATCCAGTAGCAACCATCAGCAGGAGCCCACCTGTTAAAACACCACTGCCACTGGGTGATGAAAATGGCCACAATTTTCACATAGCCCTGATTTTGCTCCAGCACTAGGTGCCTCTTAGGTCTGCTTTGGGGCAGCATAGTTGTGTGCTGCCTCCTACTACAGCAAAATGGGGAAAAATTTAGTTTAACTCTGCAGTGGCAATTTTTAAGGTGTTTTTTTAAGGCTATAAAACACCCTTCCTCGTGTAGTAGGCATAAATGTACTTCAGCACTTATGATGTTGGTTCAGCCAACTGAGATGTAGTAATTTTATTTCAACAAATGGTATTTTTCAATGGTCCCAGATGAATATTTGTATTTCTCATAATGGCTGAGGAAGGAAAAGTCAAAATGTTATACTGTGAGAGCACTCTCATTACCTTTTCTTTATAAATGCTGTTATTTTAATTGAGACTCAAGTTCCTGCAGAAAAAGCTGCATATTTCTGAAATATACTTATTTTAGTGCTGAAGAACAAACAGCAGACGTCTGAGTGAAAGTCACATTGTTTCCACTTTTTCATCTGAACACGAATACTGGCTTGCTGTGCCTTGAGGAAAGCTGTGAAGGACGGAGTGCTGTGGTTCAGATGTTCCCAAGGATTCTTCTGGACATCTGTTATAAAGCTCTTGGTGATACTGAAGGTCTGGTCCAGAGCACTCCACCTCAGTTCCAATATTTTTCTATGGTCACCATGTAACCAACCCCTTTCTGTTGTATTCTGACACTGATTTAAAGAACCTCTTGGTCAAACCAGCATCCCCACCAAGAGCAGGTTGTGAGGAAACCTGTACCCTGTGACAGCAGCACAGGCATGGCAAAATAAGATTCCCTCAGCAAATACTGTACAGGTTACTTCAGGACAGCACAGTCTGGACAAAGCACCTGACTCTACCCCAGGGCTTTTGCTGGTGAGGGTCTGAGCTCTGAGCTCTCCCAACCCCTCTGTCTGTACTGAGAGGTCAACAGCAGAGACCCAGCCCAGGCTCCACGGTTTCTCTCTCCAACACTGTTGGGGAAAAATAAGTCTCCAAAAATGAAAATATGCCAAATCAACCAAACATATTATGGAGGAAGAGAAGGTTGGAGGGTTCTCTGCAGCCTCTTCAGGGATGATGCAGCAAAAGCCCTCCCACTGCTGCCAATGCTCCATCTCCCACTGAGATCAGAGCCAACCAACTGCTTGCTTTGGTTGCAGAGCCATCCCTGAACAGGACAGCTGGAGATCTAACCACCTGAATGGCAGGTGTCTCTAATAAATTCTGGATACATAAGCACAAGTTCTTTTTCCTTCAAGCCACTGGTAGTTCATTTTTCTAGCTATGTGCTGAATTCTGCTCTTGGGCTCAGTACATTTTGGTCTCTAAGTCTCTCCATTACAGCTCTCAGTGTGCACACACACCACTGACAACTGGAAATTGGAAAGCCTAAACCCTGCTTCATAAATTTAAAGCCTGTAAAAGCCACCTAATAGCATTACAAAATTCTTAACATAATTTAATTTGTGTACATACAACTCTTAAAAACTCTGATTTGCCTGACAAAGAGAGCTGATGTATTTTTATTCTGCTTTTGTTGTGTACACTAGCCCCTATTAGTACATCCTAATAATATACACAGAGCGATTAATTTGTGAAGTAAAAGCTTTTCTTCCTGTCTAAAAGCCGCTTAATGTAAACTGTAAACATCAGGAACACTCTCATTCAGACTGACTTCGAGTCCTTAGCTGGGGCTGAGAGGCACAAGATGAAATATCTGTGAATGCTGATGGATGGCTTCAGGCAGGGATTGCTCAAATTTGCACTGGAACCACTCCTAGCACCTTACTAGAGTAAAGCAATCTGAAAACCACCAGCAATCATTCCAGATAGGTTATAATGCCTTGAAAGAGCAGAGTTTTTCTTAGAGCAGCACCTGGTGTTGACAGGAACATTAAAAATAACCTCTCCCCAAAGCCACTATCCTTTGCATCATTTATGCATTCAGAATAACCCTTAAACAATTCTTGCTATTGTTCATTAAGAGTCACAACATCTGCTGTCACAATGCCTCTAATCATGGCCAAACTCAACATATTTTTAGTAATATTCAACGGAACAAATATTGTGAACATAAGTGGATTTTTTTACATGTAATCAGAGCTATGTTTTCCAGAGATACTTACTAAGCTTGACCACTTCAGCTACAGGTCAGCAAGGTACATAATAACACCTATAACTTCAAGCATATGTGTTTTACCCCTGATTACAGCTGGGCAAGTCATACATCAAACTTAAGTACATACTTAAAGGTTTTATGGAAACATGAATTTAATACATCAGAGTCCGAAGCTGGGGTTTGTTTGGATTTTTTTTTTTTTACGTCTCTTGTTTGGACTGATTTCTCCAGCACTTCTATAATTTTTGACTGATTATTACCCAATTTATTTTTAATTTAATTTCATACACGCCGTATTTCCTTGCAGACATAACACTTTCTCTCAAATAGATTTTTGTCTTGAAATACTGACCTATTTACCACTGGAAAGAAGTAAAATACAGGCTCTGGTATAATGCCTACTGAAATGGGTCTGGAACAGGTGCAGGATCTGACACACGGAGAAGCCAGTAAAATGCAAATGGTATTTAGTTATTGAGGCAAATGGCAGGCTTTAAAGCACCACCTGTGTATATTTTGCAACATATCATGGAAGTGGTGAGAACCGTCCCCATTTATTCATGCATTAACATGTGACATTTGGCTCAGAACAAAAAGCTGTAGGAAAGGGTAAGTTATGAGATGTCGGGGAAAAATGATATGTCACACTGTAAGATGGGGCACTTTATATTTTACTGCTCACTTCAGTGTTATTCCCAGCCCTGTAGCAAGGAAAGAGTCATCTGGGGGGGGAAGGATGGGTCATTTTCCTTACACACTGAGAAAGAGAGCCCAGACTTACATTCATCCCAGTACCTTGCCAGCCTCACTTTCCCCTCCACTTGACCAGAAAAACACAAAACTGCCTTTTTCCCTGCTTATTTCTGCAATGCAAGCTTTTCCATCTCCCAGAAACTTGGCAAGAGAGAAATCCACCCCCTTTCAGGAGGTCAGCAAAGGTGAATTGCACCCAAAATATTCTGAAGGTCTGTGACCCAGCAGGTCCCCCTGAGCTGGCAGGTCCCCTGCCAGTGCATAATGCGCCAGGGGAGGATTAATCTCAGACCCACTGGTGGAGTGTCCCAAGCTCATGCTTCCACTAGTGCCACAAACTGCTGCAGAGGCAAGCAAATCATGTCCCATGTCAGCATTTTATATAAAGTTGAGTTTTATTTATTTATTATGTGTTTAGACTGTTTTAATAGCTACAGAACCCTATTAACATAAGAAATTGCAATGCTGCTTCTCTATTTACTTCAATATACTTACCAGTAAAATCTGACAGCTGACAGCTTGTGAATGTGATGGTAATGTAATCATTACATTTACACTGGATAGAACACAACTTTCTGAAATCGTGTGACAATATTTTCAGACTTAAATGATGGTTTAGGGATAAAGACATAAGTATTTGTTTATAAGTAATCTATCTTGAATATGTTCATTAGTAATATTCCTGAAGGCATCCAATAAAAGTTACTTGAGATTAATTAGAACAGAAACAGCTAATTTGTCTGCCTGAGTGGTTATCACATAAGCCCTGACTTGACATAGCACCTAAATAAAACAAATATAAACCTGCCACAAGGATGTGAACATGCTGTCCCAAAAGGCACAACCACTTAACTTGTGTAATTGTCAGTACAGTCAAGAAAAGCTGTTCTAAGATTTGGTTTTCAACACCGGATTAAACAGCATGTCCAAACAGAGCAAATTAAATTAGGCTGCATCTAAATTAGACTTCTTCCAATGGCAAGATTACTTTACATCAACAGAAACATTGATCTGCCTTAGCAGCATCTACTAAAGATGACTGCGGAGCCAAGAGGAGAATTTAGAAAACCACTCTCAGACCAGATCCAATTTCCCCCATCCTTAAAATAAGACCACACGCAACTCACTCTCGTAGGGTTCAAGGGACACTGACAAACCCCATTGTTCCTATAATACCCCGATGTTTTCATGAAAAAGTTGCCTCTTATGGCCTATTCTGTTTGGTTCATCTCTTCTTGACATAAGCCAAATCTCTCTATTACTGCATTTATTTACTGAGCACTTGAGCAGAACTTTATCACTTAAAAACATCTCCAGCATTGCAAGGCAATAAACCCTAATGTGAGGAGATCAGTGTCAGTTTATACACTTCTCATTAAAGCATTCTAACAAAAAGAAAAGCCTTTAAAAGTCTTTGCTGCTGACCTGATTTTAGTATATAAAAAGATGACCCAGAAGGCTTAAGTTTGAAGATATCCCTGCTCCATCTTTTCAAGACCTCTTTGTACACCATGTACAAGTGGTAGGAGCAGGGGAGGGAGAGGACAAAGCACCCTCCCCTGCTTGGAGGGACCCTCCAAGTCTCTTTTAAGGATGTGCTTCTGAAAGTTCCATCTGCAGCTACCGTTGAATTCAGCAGGAATTTGAGGCTGGCAGCCAAGCAGAGGGTCTGAGGTGGATCTTGTACGGAAACCAAGGTCTGACTGGGGGTAGGTGGGACTCTTCTGATTATTTTTTTTTTCACTTTGAGAACATCAGAATTTACTTCTCTAAAACTTGCAGCACACGCTAAAATCCAGGCTGCCAATTATTGATCAGTTCTGATCAACGGCTCTGCAATCAATAGTGTTGCAGAGGAAACCAAACTGTTAAAATGAGGGCAGAGTAAAGGATGGGAGATGCTTGGGGAACACAAATCACCCTATCTGGGGGTTCTCCTGTTTTCAGTTGCTGCCAATATTGTGAGGTGCACACAGCAGGAAGGTGGCTGGGATCTGCCCTGCTGGATGTGGTTAACAGACCTGTGGCAAATATCCCTGGGCTCCTGACTGATATATTTTTAATTTCTTTTCAATTTTGCAGACAATAATTAAGGAAAAGGGGGCTTGCATGTTTTTATTGAAGCATGGAATCTATATTTTCTGGTTTGGGGGGGGGAACCATTATTGCTGTCTTTTCAGAAATAATGTCATGAAATAGAACCATGATAACCATTTATTCAATTTCCACATTATCAAAATAGATTGAACCTTTTGTCACAAATCCACATTTTACAGCTGCAGAAAAAAATGACAGAATTGGTACCAACCACAGTAACAGACTGGGACTGAAACATATTTCTCAAATTTGCTGTATTCCGGAGGAAATAATAATAGACTAAGTAGCAATCTATGAATGCCACAAAACTATTCTTCTAATTTTAAAAAGGAGAAGAATGAGGTAAGAATAAAATCCAAGACAATCGGTCACAGCTGATAATGAAACAGGTAGCTGAGTCCAGACTGAAAAGATTCCTCACTCTCTATACTAATTTTTATTGAGGATTGTTACCTTCTTGGGGGAAAATTCTCCTGAGCCTGCTTGTGTTTTGAATAATCAACCACCACCATTCTAAAAAGTCACTGAGACATTAGCTACTGCACACAGACAGACTGAACCCTGATCTGCCTTTTCCCTCTGTCTGCACTCTCCCCCTGACAGCACAGGGTATTTATAGGTTTTTGCTCAAGGAAAGCTCCACTATACCTTAACTCAGTAAGCAAACCTCAATCAATGACAGTACATTTTTGCCTGGGTTAATTGATGCTGTGCAGAAAACAAGGCTTGTTCTGATTTTCTAGAAAGGTGAGGGAGGTGAACTGCGTGGCATGGGCTTAATTCTTATCAGGCAGGATACAAAAGCAATATAACAGGTAACTGTGTCACAGGAATAATGGGGTTTGTCGTTGGTTAAAGCTTCATCTGTCGGGTCCATCTTTCATAAAGAGTACAGGTAAGACAAAGTCACTGCTCACAGCTAGTTAAACAGCCAGCTCACTGCTAGGTATTATTTAGACTCAGCTAATGCCCAATAAACAATCTCACAACATTGTTCTTTGCACCATCAAGTCCCTGGGAAAGGTAGTTCCCTCCCCAACAGCCACAGGTGATGGTAACAAGCAGATGAGAAAGGAACAAGCGTGTTGTGTACCAAATATTACAGAATAACCACCAGCAGATTGGTGTAAGCAGAAAAAAACCCCAAACCAAACTAAAAAATAAGTTTGCAGTAAATTATTTGCCTCACTCCCACTAGGAAAAAATCTTCTTTTTATTAAATATGGAGCTTCATTATGCATCTAGACAATTGCCTGGATAAATCTGGGACAGGCAGAAAAGTTAAGAACCACTGAAAAGTTAATTTGAACATCCAGAGATGGCTCAGAAGTATTTTCTTCAGTTTTGAAACAGATCTTTCCTAGTAGACAAAAAATCCCTCTTCATCCAAAAATAGGTTAAAAAATCGTCCAGGAGAAGAGCAGATGAACAAAAGGTCAATCTTTCCTCAGTTCTGTCACCCCTGTTTTGTATCACAAAGAGGTGGCAAAAGGTGTGGAAAGAGAAAAGGCATCAGAAAGCTTTAAGGGAAGAGGGGGACCACAGAGGGGGCTTTTGCCAAAGAACAGCCCGGAAAGGAGGGGTCCCCACACAGCCAGAGCAGGGCACGGCTGCACCAGGGATGCTCCAGACCACAGGCATCACACACTCCCTGTGTTCTCTCCTCTGCATGTTGCCAGTGTCCAAACCAATCATGGGAAAACAACACCGCACCGTTCTGAGGCTTGTGTACAGGAAAATTTAAACTATTTATTATTATGCCTGTAAAAAAGTTTTCATTATATTTTTAACCAGACAACAGAGTAACTTCTTGATGTAGAAAGGTGACAATGAAGGAAAAAGGAAGATAATGTTACTAATAATTAATTCTGCATGTTTGGGAGTTGATTATGAAAAAATCAGGAAGAGATGAAGAGGACAAAAATCTAATTACAAAACCATCATCAGAAAGTGAAAACAGTACTGAGTTGTAAATAAACCAAGGAAAACAAATCAAACATCCTTCTGTGCTATGGAAGGGGTATTTAAAATGAACAAAAATATGTATGGTCTCAAGAAATGACTGAAACCACATGAATTCTCTGCCAATTTCTTCTAAGAGAAAATACAGTACTCCCTGACTTAGAGGACAGTATTTGAAAGGATAATTAAAGCAGCTCACAATGAGAAGTCCTGTATAAATACTAAGAGATGGGACTGATAAATAATGCGCTCATTGAAATGTTGTTTTTGATTTTCTGTGGAACCTATAAAATCTCCAGTCATTTGTCATCTCATTTTGTTTCAAGGATTTACATTTGTAATAACAATTTTATTAAGAACATTCAGAAAAAACTTCTCCACGCAGGGACAATGCATCATATTGCATCTCACAGGCCACAGGAAAGTTATTTTCAGGTACAAAAATATATCCTGTGAAACATCTTCCCATCAAGTTATTAGTGTAAGTACATTGGAAAGGGAAAGAAAATGTGAGCTGAAACATGGATCAGAAAAGACCTGAAGCACTGCCTTAACTGTGTTTCTGAACTGGGACATTCAGTTTAACTTTTTGTTGACAGAGTTGCACATTGTTGTGGGACCTCTGTGAAGCATGCCAAGATTCATTTAGGTTTTCAGACCACTTTTGCTTCTGCAGACCTAAAGACAATGCCTTACTGGTGATAAACCTCTCAATGGTTTAAGCTGGCTCTTCTGTAAGTGTGCAATGTCTCTTCCTCCAGAGAAATGGAGGAGGTCCTTGAGGCTGTGGTTACCACTGGTCAGAGCAGGATTTAGCAGAACAATGCTGGGTCTTGACACAGAAACTGTGCAAATGATGCTAAAGTGAGTCCACTGGTAAGAAAACAAGAGAGAACAGCTTGTTCCCCATTCTGACAGTTGTGGAAAACAGCACAGGAGTCAGAGTTCCCCACATGCAAAACCAGGATAGGAAAAAGACTGTTAAGGAAGGCAATGAAGGAAATTGCAAAAGAAGAAAGGAAGTGCATAAAAGATTAAGAAATCGGCCCAGAGCTCTTTGACAGAAGAGAGACCATTTTCTCCAGCCGTGCTGGAAGGAATATTCTCCTACTGGTTTAAATTTAGGCTTCAAAGCCTTGATATTTGTAACACATAACCCCATCAATATTGCTTAACTCTCACTCACAGAGATCCGTCCTCCTGTAATCTCTGCATATTCACATGGGCTTTTTGACCTCTTTCCCAAAAGGGCTGAGTACCAGATGCACAGGCTGGCAGGCAGAGCCCAGCTCCAGTAGGGAAACCCCCTGGATTACAGCTGGGCTCCTTGAAGGCAGAGCTTTAGCTGCTAACCCAGCCTGCGGGGCTGGGCACCGACCAGACACTGGCACGCACTGAGTAATTTCCTGGAGGAATTTTACTTGACATTATCCTGGGTGTCCATGTCAGCACTGACTGTTCTTCTGACCACCCAAGTATCTAATGGTGCTTCATCAAGCTGTGGCTGCAATCTGAAAATACATATATGTTTTCTAAACACAACTGTGCTTTAATTCCTTTTAACTCCGCAGACAGCACGCAGCTGTTCTGAGCTAATGGATGTTACTTCAGCTGTAAGATTGCTTGCAAATATAACGGATCGTATAATGGCAAACGAACAAATACGTTTTATCAACCTCTGAAATGAGCCATTTATCTTCTGGGCTATGTACTGAATCATGACACCAAATGATAAGTTTTATCTCTTTTACTGTCAAACTCAATCTCAGTCAAGCCCCAAATTGCTGAGAACACAAGTGAAGAGTGAGCTTTACTCCCGACTGAAAATGGAAGAAAAGCTGGCTAGCTGGCCTTTCCCTAAGTGGCTTTAATCTTCGTGGGGCTTGGCTTAAATGAGAGCTTATGGCAGTGTCATCCACCAACACCCCAGCACGAGACCCCAGCACAGCTCCACTGGCTGGGAAGGTTATCAGCAAGCAGAGTGCCTGTCTGCCCTCTCTGCCTTCACCTCCTTACTTTTCCTAGGAAAAACATTAAGCATTCTCTAGTCACCCAATCCCACTCTGATATTCAGTTAAAGACATAAATTTCCTTTTATTACCTCTTTTAAACAAATCCAACTTTCCATCATACTGTACAATTAAAACTTAATTTTGTGTTAATCCTTGATAAATGATACCGAATATAAAGGTTGACCCTTGGAATAGGCTAACCTTTAAGGCTTTGATGAAAACCAAGCACTTACGACCTATAAAGCAGCAGCTGTAATATCTTCATTTAACTCATGGATGGCCAGCTCATTTAAAAGCCATTGTATTGTAAAACTCAATAATTTCCTTCTGAATTACTTCAGAAAGAACATCAAAATTTGATAGTGATGGAGGTACCCCACACAGACATTCTAAAAATTACTATACACAACAAAAGAGGAGCAAGATGGCAAACATCCTTCTCGGGGGCAGGGCACAACTTCTGGTGCTACCCATACTAGGAAATTCTTCAAACATGGAAATTTGCACTCTTGTGATTGCCAGCTTAAGATCTATCCTAAAATAAGTATATTTTAAAACATCCAACACCACAGACATGGAAGCAAGAGCCTGTGGCAGAAAAGGCAGCAAAAGAAGATTTATGGCAGACTAATTTCATTTGAAATAACCTGGTTTCAGGCAGCTGAAGAAAACAGAACCCAAAGGAAATTTAGAGGAAATAACCCTTAGGTCAATTTGATATCTGTTACACTATGTGTGAAGAAACATCCTTCACAAAACCTGGACCCTCCAGTCATAGGAGAACTGATAATCAAAAGTAATGTGGAGGAGAAATTGTTGTCACCATCAACAACCACAGGCAGCCGCTGCTGTCACCTAAACCCGCAGGCAGGGCACTCCCGGACCAGCACATGGGCTTTGGGGAAAGATCGTGGGAATGTGGGAAGTGCCCTGAGGCCAGGAAGCTGGGGAGGTGACTGTGCAGATACAGCTCTTCCCAGCAGCATCCCAGCTCCCCTCCTCACCCGGGGCTGGCTTTGCTTTTCCCCACTCTCTCTTTGCCCAGCCATGAAAAGCCTGTCCCAGGCCTCACCCTGGTGACAGGGATGCTGCAACGCCAGCTCAGACCTCTCACCTGTGGGATGCCACACTGCACGATGCCAGCTGGTGCGTGGGGCAGGGATTTGCTTTTAAGGGACAGGAACTATGACCTTTCCATCTTTGATCAGCACTATACTCCACATATAGACTTGGTTTTGGACAGATGAGGGCTCCTTAAAGATTCTGCTCAGCACAAGAAGCATGGAAGAGCCCAGGCATGAATGTTTTATTTTAATAAGTCACAATTTTAAATTGACAATATTGCCACTTGTTTTCCTCCTAGGATGATAGAAGCCCCTGGACATGATCTAGAGTTCAAAATATTTCCTAATGACATTTTCTCTGTGTTCCTTTATTTGTAAGACAACAAGTAAATAACATATCTGATCCTTCTGACAACAATACCAGAAAAGAAGCATTCTTCTACTAATTTTTTTGGTTTTATCTGCCTATAGTTTCTACAGAAACCAATGTCACCTGTGATCTATCTCTATTATAACCTCTTGTGGCAGTCTGTTTTGCATTTTCTTACAATAACCTTCCTTACAGAATAGATTTGTCATGAATAATAGAAGTGCCACCACATTATGTATCTCTATTTCATAACATGATTCAATATCAGGAACGTTGGCTTTTTAAAAAAATCTATATCATTTTAAAATGACAAACCCTTGAAAATATTTCCGACCATGATTTTGAGGGCTGCATAAGTCATTGCAAAACTTCTTATCAACTAAATGGACAAGAAATGGGGATCCACATCAATGGGGAAATGGCAGAATATACAAAAAAAAAATTATCTCAACAGCTGTGTGCAGAAACACCAAGAAACTGGTAACATTAAGCAAAAGAAAGTAAGAACATTCTACAAACTTCTAACGAGAAATACCTAACAGTTGTGCACTTAGACTGAGATTATGTAAAGTAGCTCTAATTATTGATCTCAGTTACACTCCAGGTAATGTTCAATTTTACCTGCTTCATAAGTACTGCTTTGTAAAGAAGAAGTAGTATAAGCTGTCCAGCTACTTGAGGGAGAAAGAGCATGAACATCTGAATTAAGGTACCAGCTTCTGCAAGCTGAAAAATAACTGTGGGTCAAATCCTCCACTCAGCACGTGCAGGAGAACATACTTTCTAAAGATCCAATTTTAGTTGCAAGACACACCAACTCTGCACTGATCATGAGCCAGTTCCTGAATAAAGGACTTTGGGTTCAGGTACCAAACTTCTATTTCAGCTGATGCCAAAATTTCTGTCCTGAAAGGCTGCGGTCAAATAAATACAATGTAGTCTTGACGGTAGTTACGTTGACGACAGATGTGAATGGGAAGTGTCACAGCCTTTCCTCAGCTGCAGTTCTTCTTTTGAATGAGGCAACTCCAAGCCATACCTGCCTTCTGCTGGGAAATTCCTAACCCCGTGTAAATGCCCCTCTTCCAGGGCCAGGGTAATACTTCTGAATGTGTCCTGAACACATATGGTTGAGGCAGGAAATGGCAGTGCTCACCCTTCCCCGTAAAAGTGAATTTAAGAGAAAAATAATGGAGTTCATGGCATCAGGGTGACTGGGAAAATGCAGAGAGTGGGGATCCCACTCTGCATAATCTGCACCAGATCACAGCTGCAGTTCCTTGTCTAGCCTGACTCCCTGATCTCAATTTCTTGTCTTCGTGATCCCATACCTTCCTCCACAACTGTCTACAGAATATCCTTCCAGAGGATGTGTGGCTGAATTTTTTCTGGCAGAAGAAGGAATTGATCATGGTTAAACCACTGAAGAGTGAGCAGCATCACTCTTCCTTTTCTTCTTCTGATTAATTTTATAGAAGCAGGGAGAGAGAAATGGGGAGAGAGCCCTGCTTGGCTATCTGAGAAGCCTCTACCTTCAGGAGACATTTGCAAGCTCTGGATAATATGTTGCACAGAGTCTCTCTACAGCTGAAGAAAATGACTGAAAATTACTGTCTCTCTCCCATTTTCCTGCTGCCTTGTTTAAACAACCATGCTCAACATCTTGCGTGGTTTAGCACACTCTGAAACTGCCCTGTGCTTTCCCCATGCACTGTCAGGAAGCCCGAGGCACTGCAGCCATTCTGAAGCATTTTCTTAGATCTATTCCTGAGCTGATCGATGTTACAGCAGTGTTTGTGACAATCAACCTGGCCACTGCAAACACAAACACTTGGTTCTGCAGGTCCTAGTTAGCACAGATGTCATAGAGAGAGTTCAGAGTAGCAAGGTAGGAGATGAACATTCAGCTTAAAATGAAAAGATTTTCTTCTACTGTGTCTCTGGCATTTTTTTATAGCATCAACAACCCTACTCCAAATTAAGCACAAGCTTTACTTCTGTCTGATACAGAAGCAGCTGGACTGTGTTTCTTTGATAAGCTCTCACTACCCCTAGACCTCTAACCCTTCCTGCCTCTTTCCCTTTTCCTGAAACAAGCAGAGGAAGATGGATTTTAGCAGCCTCCTTGCTCCACCCCAGAGCTCCCCTCCTGCCTTCTCTCACTGCACAGGCAGTATCTCCCACCCAAAGTATTTCCACACATGGCTGGAATCTGATTTCACCGTCCGCTTACCACACCTGCTCTTTCAGGCCAGGCGTAGAGAAATGACCAACCTTCCTGCCCCCAGTACCGTGGTCAGTACTGGGAACTGCACACGAGAATTATGCAAAACAGTGGGCATATATTTTGCCACAGCAGCTAAAATAAAAAGGAATTGTGTAGAGCCTAAGGACGTTGCTGCTGCAAAGCCAGCTCCAGAGACACCCGTCACGAGTCACAGAGTAAACAGCAATGGAACTTGTCCTGCCTAGAGAAAAATGGAGGAACGGTGATTAATATGTTGTAATGGACCTTTTCATCCTTATCACTTCCAGACTGTGGAATGTTATTTCTGGCACAGAGATTCTTGGTCAAGTATGAAGAGTCATCGATTGGATAAAGTGCTTGATTTAGCCCATTTTTATTTTATTACAGACTGACAGAAAGAGGTTTTAGACAGGAATAAAATCAATAGAGGGGAAAAGTAGAACTTAGCAAAATAACTACAGCTTGAAATGAAAATGATATATTTGTGATGTTGAATAAGGATTAATTAAAAAAAGAAGTAGAAATCTACTGTCAGAAATCAAATAAGTATGAACAATAATATTTTGTTTTTTAAAAGTGTTCTATATTCTTATACTATCTCCCTAAAATCTGAACTTTGGATTCTTCGACTTGAGCTGTCATACAAGGGTTCCTCCATAGAATCAACAAAGCAGGAGGCAGCATCTCTGCTGCTCACCCTGTTCCCCTTCTCTCCAGGAGACTTGAGTGCCATGAGATCCAGGAGCCTGGCATGTCCAGGAGGACCCTTCCCAAACAATGGGACGTGGTACATGCTACTCCACAGACGATCCAAGGGGAAGAGATTGTCTTGACCACAGAACTGGTACAGGTACAGAAGAGGGGTGGAGGGGTTAGTTTCCCTTTATTAATGCAAAATCACAGTAACTCCTGACAGGCTGACACCACACTTTTGGTCATACATCTGAGGTTGAGAATGTTCTCCAAAGGTTATTTATTGTTATTTATGTGAAATTATATTACACTGTCCAGATTGAAATCATACACTCCACATACCTGCATTCATCAGGCACTTTCAGTGCCTTGAAATGTTCAAAATTTACTTTTTAAGGAAATTAAATTAAGGCAGTGGCAGAGGAAGAGCAACGTTAGCAGTTGCAACACTCCAGGACACTCTTCACTATCATTTATTAAGTAAAAACTCTCTATGAAACATGTTCTTTCCTAAGTGCCACTAATCTACAGAGTTGACCAGCTGAACTCCTGTGCACTGCATATTATGGGGGTTTCTTGAGGCAGGCTTAAAAGATGGAGAGGATTTGGACTTCTCAGATCATCCAAGGAGAACATTCCTTTTGGCATGGACAGATTGGCAAGAGGCAAGCTAACTGGATATTCCTCACACTGAAATACATGGCGGGAGGATATGATCCCACCTGGAGCATCAGAAAGCAGTCTGGCTTTAGAGAAAAACAAGAACAGCAAAAGTAACACATTTTAATTGCTGAAAACATCACAGCCTGGCTATGTTGGCTAAATTGGCATGATCCCTGTGGCAGGCAGGGTTCACTGCCTTTGGAACACCCCTACTTTTCCTATGGAACTTCTCCCAGCTAAATCTGGGTAACAAAACTACGCTGTGACCTCTGCAGGTTTTTCTCCCAGCACTCCCTAAGAGGGGCTTTCTCCTCCTTGTCTTCCCCCGCCTTTGCGCAGCCAGTGGGGCCTGTAATGCTTTGGCACAGAACCAGCAAGGCAAACACTCTGCCAAACGTCAAGATCCTCAGCAAGAATAAACACAGGCTTATTCTTCCTTCAGTTCTGTGATCAAAACTTCCACAGGGAGACTGATAAGACAAGGGGACTGTTATTGTTAAATACTGCAAGTACACATGGGGTAGATTAATCTCCACTTTACTCCAGGGTAACTGATAGCTTGAGTCAAGTTAGAGAGATAGGGAAATGAGTTTCTTTCTATGCTTAATATTACATTAAGTTTCTTGTTCATCAGAACAGGAATGCAGCTCATAAGAGAAAAAACTACTCACTTGTAACTTAAGGAAGGGGATATATGACAAGTGGTAAAATCACAGGAAAGGGTGGAGAGCACAAATATCCCATCACTGGAGAGGAAGGTTTCTAGTGAATGCAAAGAAAATTGCTTGAAACTGGCACCACTATGAAGCAGTGACATATTTGAAGGTCAGATGGGGCTGCTTTCATTCTTCTAGGTTGTCCCTTGAAGCACTGAAAACGCTCCTTTTTCCTCCCTCCAGCTGTCTTCATTGACTGAATTTCCCCATTTGCACAGGCCTCTGTCCCAAGAACTTTTCTCTGTGTAAAAGAGAAGAACTGAGAGAAGCCCTGCAGGTTTTCACACCCTCAGGAGAGCCCAGTCCCTGCTCTTGGCATGACAAAACCTTTGCCCTGGGATGCCATGGCTTTGTCTCTTTCTTAAATATTTGCTAGCTATTTTCTGCCATCCTCCTCCTCCTCCTCCCTACACTCTCCTTCCATTCTCTTCCACCCCCTGTCCTCCATTTATCCTTTACTGGAAGCCAGGGAGACTTGAAGGGGTGACACTGTGCCCTGCCCAGCACAGGCAAACACCACCAGTCTTCCCTCAGAACACATAAGAGTCTGTACCACGGTCCCTTTCCATTGTGCACCAAGGCCAGGGCCAAGGACAAACCTCTTTGTAAAATGGAGATCCAAGAGAGAGCGGGGAGAGGGTAAGTCAAGCACTTGTTAAAGTCAATGAGCAGGATCAAACCTCTAACCTGGGTAAACAAAATACAGAAAACGACATTGATTGCAGATTGACTTTAACAATGAATAATTGTGCCTTAACGTGCACATAAATGTGATAAAAATCAAAGCAATATATTCGAAACAAAATAGAAGAAAAAATACAAAGGGATATTTTACAACTAGGCTCCATTACCATCTATCCTAACGAGATTAAGTAGTAATTGTTCTGTCAAGAAAAAATATAGAGGTCTCAGTGAATGAAAGGTCGTGATAGGATCCTGTTGTATTACAGGCTCAGGGCTAGCTTGAGAGCAGTGAAGGGATTTTTCCAGCATTGCACAGCCAATTCTTTTTTAGTTTTTTAGTATCAAAGGCCTTTCCCTGGAAATGCAATTCTTAGCAACAAAAGCATTGCTCTTCAGCCATACCTGTAAGCCTTGTTGAAGTGAGCAGCAGGTTCTTCATTCCTTCACTTTTGTACAAAAGCATCTTGAAATCAGCAGTGCTTTAAAGCAAGCTTTTCTGGTCTGTTTTCTCACTGAGGATGTAAGGACTGGCTTGACACGGGATTTTAGGTATTGCACTCAATCATCTCAAAGTGGAAATTTCAGTGTCATCTAACATTAATGAATAATGGAGAAATAAAGTAGTTTTCTAAAGTTATTTGAACTTGCCCTGATGGTAACATAAGTTTGTTTAGGCTCTTAGGCTACACAGAGTCTTCAAGAACTAGACACCAAAACCACACTAGAATTCAATGAAAATTAAGTCATTTAAAGGTATCTTTGAAAGTTTCTTCCTTAATTATTCTTTGGACCTATACACAGAATATGAAGTGAACAAATGACAACAGTTGAATTCACACATTTTCCATAGGCAGAGAATGCTGGATTTCTTTGGTATAATATTGAACTGCACTAAGATAAAAGTAACAAGCCTAGAATTTAGTAGTAGTAGTAGGTAGAAGAAATTCACATTTCCTGTTTTTTCTTTTGTTATTGAAATCCTTTAGACAGGTAAGAAAATAAATTTTGACTTTCTGAAACATATCCATGTAGAATAGCCTACTCCACAGAAGGCTTGGGGTTACTCACATCACTAAAATAAATGTAATCTGACTATAATGGAATGATCTCTCCTGAAAATGGTGATAGACACCAGCTGTAAAGCTCACCTTAAGACATGAGCTCCCAGCCCACTTGTTTGAGTCCTGCATGGTGATACAGCGACAGTGCAATGCAGATGGAACAAGTTTCTACAGGTAGCTGGTTTTAGGAAGAGAAGCTTGGGACAGAAAGGCCTGAGAAAAACAAAGAGGGTTGAACTGGTGCAAAAGATGAAAATGGAATCTAGGTTTGGTCCTCCTTATTTAAGGAACCAAAGCAAGTGAGCTTCACTGATAAAATAAAACAGGGAAGGAGCAGAGTTCTTCTTTTGTTCTATTAACGCATCTGGAACCGATGAACTCACCCATTCCCATTTTCCTGCTGGCTGCCTCCAAACAACTGTACTTGACAAATTACATCAGCAAGTCCAATCTCATGCCTTGTGCATGAGGCTCCATCATTTGATCCAGTACAGCTGCTGCAGGTTTTGTTCCCATCTGCTCTCTGCTAAGGTCTGTAAGGCAGCAGCCTCTCCGCTGGCACGAGCAGGGAGTGCCAAGCACCACCGCGCCGCGCGGTGCTGAAACCCAGCGCTTCTGGGCTATGAAATGTCATTTCAAAGAAAACCAGTCTCCTAATTCCCCCTCCTTATCGTGTGACCATGCCTGTTCTGTTGTGGGAACCCACCTGTGGAATGTCACCTCTGGGAAGAGCAAGCATGAGTGTCCTGTGGGGGGATCTCCCTCACTGCACCAACGCCCCTTTCAGGCGGTGCTGCATGAGCCATCCTCACTCTCACACCTTACAAACTTACAAACTGCTGAAGTCGCTCACCACAGACCATACAGGAACAATAACAGGCAAGTTAAACACTCAGATTACAACAGTGTTCTAACAGCAATTGAAAACATCACAAATTAAAACATATTTTTGCCTCTTTGGTTAAAGCTATCAAAATGCCACAGACAAAGAGCACCTTCAGTCAGCTGCATGGGACCACGCAGGTGAAAGATAGCTCACTGCCACAGCTGAACCAAACAGGAACTGCAAAACTGGAAATAAAAACTAAACAAAAACACCCTAAATATTCAGGGTAATGGCAACAACTGTAACAAAACAGTACACATTTTGGTTATCCTAAATATTCGTAGTTGCTCAAACATTTTTCCCGATGACATTTACATGACTTTCTATTTTTATACACTGGTAATTGAAGTTTATAATTTACATATTACAGTGCAGTAGAATCCAATTATAGCAAATCTACAGAGAGGCTGTATTTATTTCAGGAGGAAGATACCGAGGAACCATGTCAACACGTAGCAACATAATGACTTGCTCACTTTCTGGCTTTCATGAAAAACATTGTAATGATTAGGTTTCAGACACTGCACGAGGATACTTAAGGATGAGCTATAAAACCATTCCACATCTGTGCTTGTTTTATTAGCAGAACCATTTCTGGGAAAAACAGGAAAGCAAATGCTGCTCCTGCTGCTAATTCTGGATAACTCTTTTATGTCACTAACCTCATTACCAAACACTACTACTTGCAATCCTTTCTCCATATCCTCCTTTCTCTGTTAAGTATAAATTTCTTGTCATTTCCCCCATCAGCACTGAAACATAATTATAACTAATGCTAATTGCATAGGTTTTACATTCCATGTAAGCTCAGTTTTGAAGATGGTTTGTCTATGGTAGATCAACAGAGAATAAATAATAAGAGAAGGAATGAAAAATGGAGAATTCATACCAATTCTGAGATCAGCCAGGTTGGAAGAATTTTTTTTTTTTCCATATAACCACTCAGATTATTGCTGAAGTGATCACAAGTGACAAGAACCTTGATCTGAGTGGGGCTGCTCACATGCAATTGCTGCTCAAGACAAGGTCTATTACTAGTGCTCATCAAATCCCAGACTCCAAAGTTCTGTTTCTCACTGGATCAGCAACTGCAAGTCACCCTGCATGCACAATTTTATGCAGGTAAATTCAACGGGACTATTAAGCCTCCTGTGAATTAAGATATGCTTAGCTGATTTTCTGATAGACTTTGCATGAGCTGAGATTACCAAAGCTGCTGAGGAAATGTGGGAATCCAACACCCCTATTCATTTTGAAAACTTCAGGCTAATGACCCGAATATTTGCAATCTTTCCTTCCCTGTGAATCTGCTGTCTTCGGGAAGATATTGTCACATGCTACTGTTATATTTTTTATATCTCTCTCATCTCTCCTCCACAAAATTTTTAAAAAAAAAAGGCTGGTATGATTGTTCATGAGTCATTCTTCAGTCATTGTAACGAGCTTGTGCTTGATTAATTAATAACATCAGTCGAGGGTAATCAGGGAAGCATGCTACTCCCACTTCCCTACTGGTAAACCGGCTCGGCGCTGGCTGGCTGCAAAGCCAGCTTGAGCAATGACACTTTGAAGTCGATAACTCTCTGCGCTTTCTTCCAGAGTAGCAAAATTAATCATGTTACCCCTAAAAGCTCTGTTGTATCTTTAAAGTCTCAGAAATCATTCAGCATTATGAGAAAACCAAGTGCTGTTTCTCTGTCTCTGCCAGTGGCTTCCCTTTCAGTGCCTGGATAAAATGACGGTCTTGTCACAAAGAAGGGAAGGGAGCATCTGTGGCAGGATTTGCCAGCATCCTGAACAGCTGCATGCACTCCAACTTCATACACTTTCCCCACTAAAATTGTGCATAACTGAAAGTGATGCAAATAACAACAAAGCCTGTGTTCAGGGAGACTGTAATATCTTTGTAGATAAATATATTTTTCTTCCCGAGACTGATGAGAGAGGACTATAAAATAAAAACCTGCTTCATTCCTATTACAGAAAAAATTCAAAACCAATGCTTCCAGCTAACCATTAACTGAAAAATAATGAGGGCTAATGAAATAGCAAGAGTCCAGATCTTTCAGTGCTCAGACAGGTCTCTTAAGGGAACTGAAAATGAATTAGCCTGAGTTTGACAGCAGAAAAAAAGGCACCCAAGACACTGGAAGGTGGGGACGAGCTGTCAGAGGAGTAAAGAATAGATTGACAGACAGCCTTATATGAAAAAGAGTAATTTAGGGGTTAGAGAATAACTCAGAAAAATGTTATAATAGTTGGAAATCATTATAGAAAAGTGGTGCTAAGCAGACTCTTATATCAGCATTAAGACTATTCAGTGGCCCTGTATCATCAGGGAGAGGGTCAGAGCAGAGCATTGTAATGGTCCCCTCTGGCTTCAAAACCTATGACTGCATTAAAACCGTCTATGCTGCTGCAATTCTGTGTTCCCAAGTAACTCAGTCAGGACTTTTCCTTTTCTGTGTTATATAAAGCTCATCCTTCAGAGCTGTGAATTCCCACTCCACCCATTTGCTTGTACGCAGGTAACAGGAAGGTCCCGACAGCTGGGCTTAGAAAAGGTCCAGCAAAGACTGTGGAAATGGGTTCTGTGATCTGTGGGTTATAAGCACTTTAACTCAGGACCTTCTGACAGTCCTGCAATGGGCAGGGGACTGGACTAGATGAGTTCCAAAGGTCCCTTCCACCTGCATTTTTCTAAATATTTCAACAAACACTTTAGCACAGGAGCAGGTAAATGTAGTAAATTTTTTTATTTCACCTGCAAGTGATATCTCTCTCTGCATTTTACTTTGCATTTATTTAAAACTGACCCAACCTGAACATGGATGAATCTGCAGGCAGAGAGAGCAGAATGCCAGTCCTTTGGAAGGTGCCCCTTCCACTCGCCACATTCAGAGCAGGTCTAAGGAAAGAAGCCCATACAAAACCGATCTGTAGTGCCTTTGTTTTTAGAACAAGCATGGTCAGAGGAGAGGTGGTATCACTGCCACCTCCAGTTTACACAGCAGCTGAGTAGTCAGAGGACTTGCAGGACTCAAAGGTCTTGTGTCTCGTGGGAGAGCAGTGCAATCACAGATTGGCAGGCTCAGAAAGCTTCATTCCCTCCCACAGACTGTGGCACTGCACAGAAGGAGATCCTGGTGTTAGAGGACATGCAGGATGCAGCAGGGTCCTGTTATCAGGGCCCTCAGGGGGTAAAAGCACACCTTTCGATGCTTGAACCTGATCGTTGGTGCAAAGAGGAATCAGGAACTAGGGCCAGGACACTTGAAAAAAACAACCCTGGTTCTGGCTGCACACAAGGACATCAATAAATCTACCTCACAGAAGTCTGTCATTTCTAAGATATCTAGCTCTGGCCAAGACAACAAGAATCCAACAACCAGGAATGTATGAGTCTAAATCTATCTCACATTAAAACACCAGGCAGCAGCAGGTATTCTGATTAGAATAGGCTGTTTTGGATGGAGGGGCATGGAAGTAGTCCTAGACATTCAAATTAACAGACCCTTACTAGGACAGAGTAGCTGTTTGAGAACAGACTGAGGCTCTAGAAGGATCAACTCAACACCTTCCAAAAAATAAATGGAATATCAAAAAATGTAGTGCATGCAAATTTCTCAGATAAGACCCAAGAGGACTAAGAAAGGCAGGTCCCTCTGCTTGACTTCTTGTGCTTTTGATTACAGAAGAAGTTTACAGTGACATCTTTGCTTAATAACATATCTCTCTGAAATGATATATCATTTACAGATTGTTTAGTGCCTGCAAAGCTCTGCATTTCAATGATGTGCACAGTATGTACCCACGTAATGCCTTACAGTCAGCTTGATTAAGAAAAGACACAGATACACAGAGCTACTCCTTGTTTATGTTACATTTCCCAGTCCAAGCCTATCTGCATCAGAGTTCCTTGGGAACAGCTGGGATCATTAACCAAAGCTCATAAACCCTTTTGCAGCATACAGGGAGCAAAAAAGAAAACTGAGTAGGTGTAACGTCCTTTCAGAATTACTGCCCCACATTATGGCTACTTCCGGGACTCCTCTACCCACAGCAGTTTCATGCTTGTTAGAAAGGTCACAACAATAAGATCAGCACCTTTTATTCAGACTCATAGGTCAAGATGTCTCAGCTAATTGAGAGCTCGCCTGGATAATCTGCTCAAGTACTTCATTATGATTTTGTGTAAAGCTATCAGATGCTGCTGCTGAAGAAGATTATTGCATGAAAAAACTGAAATAAACCCCGAAGTATTCTGTTTAAGCACTTAGACACATGCAGGAGATTGTTATTTCCAGTATTTTTTGCAATGAGCTGAGAGTGCCATATCCCCTGCTCAGAAGGCTCCAGGTGAGTACCCCATCCTGGCAAGGACAGTCTTCCCAAGGTCCAATTGTACAACTGGAGAGAGTTCTCATGTCTGCATGTGTTCCAATAAACCAGCAGGGTGATTTCAGTCTTTGGTCCCTTCTCAACTGAAAACCCCAAGGATTTCTACAGGAGGAAACAGAGCAGAAGACAGGACACACAATTCGTCTTGTCCACACTGTATTTGCAATAAAGGTGCAGAAGGAAGGTGCAAGCACTGCAGTGACCCACAAGAGCTGCTGTGAGAACCAACATGGTTTCTGGAAACCGTCACTTGCCAGTTCTGCAATGCACTCAGTGCCCTCTCTGCAAGGCTTGCAATAATTTCTGGAGCTGACATGGCTGGGTTTCATGGCATGTAAAAAAAAAAAAACCAGGGAAAAATGAAGATTAGATGGAAAGGGGTTAGTCTATCCCTAGTTTGAAGAAAAGCTGGAAATTTCAATGATACCTTGCATTTTCAATCCCTGAAATTAAGGCCTGTCATTTTACCTGGCAGCATCTGAGAGTGAGCAATATCCCTGCTCACTCCTCTGAAGTTCCTCTGAAGAAATGATCTGGAATATGAGCCAACTCCTGCAGATAAAATGGACCCTGAAGTGCTCTCTGCAGGGAATTTCTGCACACAGGGTACAGAACATGCATCCCAGAGTGATTACATCTCTTCCTCCCTGCTCCCCTATTTTTGGAGCACAGCCATGCCTTGCCCTTTCCAAGAGAATTTGCAGGGTGCCAGTACAGCCTCAGAAAAGCATTTCAGCTGGAATGGCAGATTCAAAATTTACTGCCAGAAGAAGGAAAAAGATTAGAAGGCCAGGATTATTCAAAGTTATTAATTTTGCCTCATGAGTACAATTACTACTTAATCATGGGGGGAGAAGACTGAAAGAAAATCAATCATTATCAGCCTGCAACATGTGGGTAGTTTCCACCCTCACAGAGTAGCAATACCACTACCTGGTCTGGCATTGGGTCAGCTGATACTTAGTCTGAGGTTAAAAGATGTCAGCATCTGTACTGGCATAAGCAGCTTTCCTCCTCATCCTTCCCCAGGCATTCCAACCATTCTCTTAGCTGCCCTAGCACCACTGGTTTGGGAGCCCTTTTGATGTGATTTTTAATCCAGATCATTCCCTGATCTGATTTACCAGGCAACTCTGCAAATAATTGAATCAGTACAACCAAGGGGGAAAAACAAGACAGCAACTAAATTGTTATTTGGGGGCG
>VZRS01007048.1:715937-862203 GCA_013398055.1 Ifrita kowaldi
TGTTGGGTTGTGGTGGGGGGGGGGGGGGGGGGGGGGGGTGAAGGAAAGCCAAACAAAAACTTACCAGGGAACAACCTTAGATTTATATGAGGGAATTTCTACCCAAAGTTTTCATTAAATGTTTATGTTGAAGGTTTTGGATTAATACTAAAGAAGTTTCATTTTAACAATTGCAGGTCATTGCATTTGTAATGATTGCTGAGAAGCACATCCAGCATATCCAGTATCTCCACAGCAAAAGTGTTTTGAAGTCAGGGACTAGTTCTGAGACTTGTTTTCCCCTTTAAAAAGACATTTAATGGAAGATAAAAGATTATAAACAGTGCAGCACAAATCTTCAGTGCAGGAAATAATCAATGCAAAATCTCAGATAAAGTCTGCAAATGGCAATCATGTGCATCCTAGACAAGTCCCACTTTGCTTTTACACCACAGTCTTATGGACTAAAGCAGGATTTCTCCAGTGAGAAAAGGAGATTCCAGATTTTTGTTTAGAATATCTATAATTAAGTTAGTAGCAAATTATATATAATTGCAATTTTATTGTCTTTGGATGTAGTATCATTGCATTTATCCCTGATGGACTCTTAGAGATTCCAGTTTTCAGCAACCTCAGGCCCTTTTGGTGCTCTCATTGATTTTTAACAAGGCCAGGACTGGCTTCATGTACAATTAGAGCTAACAATGTATGGGGCCATTCTAGAAGTGGGAACTGCATATTTGTTACTTGACCAAACTCAGCAGGGAGAGCCTGGCATGCACACTGACAGAAAATTCTTTTTTTAAGGATACCAGGTGCTGCAAATAATAAAAACTCAGGCAAACAACACAGACGAAATGCTGGCCTCTGGGTAAAGGTACTGTGAAACTAGTGGGCATCACATGTGCACATCTGTGGACAGAATTAGGTTTTTACAGAGCCACAATACTGAAATCATAGTATGGTTTTAACTTGAAAGAACTAGTTCTAAAATTTAAACATGTATCTATAAATGTGATTAAAACTTTAAATATTTCAAAGCAAAATCCTTTTCGTACACTATTAATGTTTAAAAGTCTCCTGTGGTTATTTCCAGTAAATAAAAATATCCAAAAAAATATCTCCAGCTGAAACAAATTCTGAGATACCATAAATAAAAATGCAGTCATGGTCCTTAATGTTCTACCTAACCATAAAAAGAGGGGGAATATTAATGAAGCAAACCCTGGTCCATGGATAGGAATAGAGTATGGCTGAAATAGCCTTTATTTCTCTGTCGAAACTACTTGTGTCTCTGTGCTGATTCCTGTTCTCTCTGTTAAAGGGACAAAAGCATGAGTCTTGTTAGAATTTATTTCTAAATAGAAATGAGCTGCTAGAGATGCAGGATGTTCACCAAACCACATTTCAGAAAAGAATTCAAATCATTTTGGTTTTATTGCCTATATTCCCCTCTTCAGTTAGCTTAGACTGACAAAATATTTCCCAAGACAGCACTGGAATTGCAGGTGATATTTAGTTAGATCTACTCCTCAGAGCTGGCATCTGCTTCCACTGACATTGGTGAAAGTGCTAATGTGCAATTTAGCCTCAGTGTACAAAGTAAGGCGCTTGCATTGCACAAGTTCTGGAACAATGTTTAGCAACAGTGAGACTGATTTACAGTTTTTACCAAAGTTTTTTTTACCAGAGCGCCAGAGAACCCAAACTGGTCTCCCCCTGAGGCATTACTGGGAATCAGAAGTTTGGCATCCATACCCACAGATTCACTGCTTCAGGACCTGGTCCCAGAGAGGTTTGTACTGCACACCTCAGACTATGCTATTTTGAAAATGTCTCTGTTTCCTGTGAGTGAAGCCTACAGTCCTTTGTCATTAGCATGAAGGGGTTCTTTTTTGTGCATTTGCAGTGTTCAATTAACTTTCTTCAATGTATTTGCCATTCCTCATGCTGAGATATATGGGAGGTAAATCAGTACAGGATGGCAGTTCTTTGTCTCTCCTGGAAAGGCAAATTGCTTCCCTCAATTACAGGTTTTCTTCCTTGCTGGACCAATACACACAACCCAGAATTAACTTACTGCAGATGTAAACACCATTGTGCATCCCTGGTGGGTTCTTTGCCCAAGTCCCAAGATTTTGGGGTTTGTCACCACCCAGGTATGGAAGCAGAAGCCGTTGTCTCTCACCATCTAATCAAGATAATAATTACAGGCACTGGATCTGGAGCGAAGAAGAGGAAAAAGGCTTTTCAATCACTGCCTCTGCATTTCAATCGAAGCCCCATGCTGTACAACACTGGAGAACAAGGTGTAAATCAGCTTAAGAACATAGTTCTGCATTCAATGCATTGTGGTTTACAGCTCCCAAATGACCTTCATCTATCTTCCTTAGCTGTAGAGGTGTATAATTGAACTAAAGAGAGCCTTGAATAATGAGGTTGAGAGTGGCAGCTCCGTTGCTGTTTCTTAATAGTGTACCAGCCTTGCACTTTGTTTTCTGATATGTAACAAAATACTGTAGTGGGTCCAATTCTTCAGGGTGACACTTGGTGATAGTCCCTCTTTTAAAATAGAAAAGAGCAGGGGTTTTGCAGGAAAAAAAACTCCTATAAATCTTTGGCTGCAACTAGGCTCCCAAAAAATACAATTATATGAAACATTTTCTATTCAATATCTGCCCTCAAAAGCTCAGAGAGACAAATAGCAATTATCTGCTCTTCTTTCAGTCATGGAATCTATTTTTTCAACTTTTCATCTTTCTTGTGAAAGATTCCCTGCTCAGCTCAGAGGAGTACTATGTGACACCCTATTGCAAAATTCCTGTACCGGGACCCTGCCAGAATGAGCAGAGGTGAAGTCTCTGAGAACAGCCTTTCAAGCAACAGGACCTTGTTTTCAGATCATACTTTTCCTATATTTATGTGTGCTGGAGTCACCCTTTCTCTCTGTGGTGAGATGAACATTAGAGAGCTGCAGTCTCCTCAGCCCTTCAGACACTCCTTACCACCAGTTCATTACTGACAACTGCGCTGGAATAAAGGTCTGGCAGCCCAACAGCCTGGGATCAATGCAAGACGCCTCCCAGCCAAGTGGCTGTTAAAAACAAATGTTCCTCTCGTGGCGTTTGTGTTGATTTCCTGGACACTAAAAGACTTACTCGTGCATTTACAGCACCAATTAAGCAGTCACTGCTAACTGCCTCCCTGTGCCCCAACAGCAGCTCCAAGGCAGTGTAGGACCTGAGAAGCCCAAAGTAGTCTGGGACAGGGCTCCCAGAGCACACAGGCACAGCCCCAGAAGCACTCAGGTCCTCCATGGATGCACCCAGTGGGAGCAGGGTGGCAGAGGTGCCAACCCTTGAGCCAGTGAGGGCAGCTGGAGAGCAGGAGGAACGTGTGATGCAGCAATTAACTTCTGGAGAGGCATGTCCCCGTCTGAGTAAGAGAGAGACAATCTACTTTGCTCAAATTTCCAGCTTGGGGTGGTGAAACACTACTCTTCATACCCCAAATCACCTCTACAAGACCGCAGGAAGCAGGGTGGCACTGTTCCCTCCAAAACCTGTATCAGTCCACCTCATATGTCACACACATAAGAAAAAAAGACAAGTTGTACACCATACTGCCTTCAGGATTTTCACTTACTAATTATTTTACTCTCCTCCCACCCCACACTTTTGTTGTTTGTCTGCTTGACTGGGCAAGTTTATTCAGGGTTGTTGGACTGGCTTTTTTCTTTTGCAGTGTTCACATAGACCATGGGAGAGAAGTGCTGCCTTCAACAGCCCCATAGCTGAGCTCTTAGGCAATGTGATTTCTCACACTTTCATCAGAAGGGTGATGCAGGTGACAGTAGTGAACCAAAGAGTATCTTGGAAAACAGCAAGACTAAGTCCTGTTGCCCAGGAAAATGTCAGGAGATAAAACTCATCATGGGTTTATTAACGCAGCAACTTTTCCTAGAGTGAGAGGCACGCACACTTGAGATACTCAGAGTCACAAGGAAAAAAACCACCATCCATTCGGATATTTCACAGGAAAATCTGCAGCGTAAAACTGCAAAAATATAAAATAGATTTCATGTATAAATGACCCAATCTGGCTTTATACAAGTCACTATTGATTGCTAAAATACACATCTCTGACAGGAAAAAAAAATTGGGCTTATCAAATTTATGTTTTTCCTGGCTCTAGTATTTCAAGTTGCCATTCTATCCTGTGCTAAATGCCTCCAAAAATATTAAACAGCCACCATGCCCACATAACTTTATTGTCCTTCAGAGAAGTAAGCTCAACTTGGCTTCACTTGACTCACATGTAAAATCTTTTGTAAAGTAAAATAGTGGTACCAAAGTCTGCAGGTGTATGAAATTGTACTATATGAAGTTGTAAGTGAAGTGCAGTAATATACAAATGCTTGGGAGATTAAGTAATAGTGAATTGAAAGCCTTTAAGGGCAGTCTGACATAAGTACTGACTTAAGAGAGTAGGTTTCCTTACTTCTTTAATGGATTTTTATTTGCAAGCAAAGGGTGCCCAGTCTACTCCCAAGCCTGATATGAAACAATTCTGAGCAAACTTCCCTCTTCCCAAAGCCTGACTGATATAACAGTTTTGTCAAGGCTGAATTTTTCCCCTTCAGAAAGGACAGTATCCCTGTGTCAAGGTTCAAATACATTAAAGAAAGACAAGGAAATACAGACTGGCAGGAGCTACAGCTGCCCCTTTCCTGGAAGGCACATCGAGCAGTGCAGCAAACACTGGTATCTCATTTGTGTCATGGGATGTGGCTTTGCCACAAATCTGAAAAATCTCATTAGAGAGAAAGTAATAAAGGTGGTAACACTGTCCTTTGGGACTCCTGGCCTTTAAATAAGTACAAGAAACCTGTCTAGAAAGAATAAGGCAGGAAGCCTTCGTAGCTTTTTCAATTTCACACCTCCGGTACCTGCCTACACTGGTTAAACTCAGCACTGTGCTCAGAGCCTGATGGCTGACTCCTTTATAGTAAAGCACTGCTGGGTATTATTTTCCAACATGATAACACTGACACACCAGTACATTTGCCCAGGAATAATGGAGAAACTGTCACTTTTCTGTCTGATGGCTTATGTTACTGTAAAGAAGTGCAAAGGTAAACTTTACGTATCTTCAGATTCCTGCTTGGGAAAAAAGGCTCTGCCCTCAGCCCTTCCCACGTGAGTCTGCCACAACACCCTTGGCTCCAGCTCAGGGGAGTTGATCTGGGTTGAGACCAGTTTACCTGAAGCACAGGCTGTGCCTGTGGGCTGCTTCCCATCAGCCTACAGCCTGCAGAGGGCTTTAAAACTGAACAGAATGAGACTCCCATCCCTTCCTTCATCAGCACCACCACTTGTGACAATGGCACCAGCCTCAGACACTGCGAATCTTCAGAGCTACTGGTAAGTTTAGGCCCACAGAGGAAAAAACACATTTGGTTTTGTGCGACTGTGCCTTGTATTCAAAAGTAAGAGATAAAGACTTTGGTATCCCTCTTCTCCCTCGTGCAGCAGGGCTTCAACCATTTCCAGAATCCCAAGCTTTGTAGATATTGAAGTTACCCCAAATATGATGATACCAGGGAGGTTTGTGCTCTCTGAGATGACTAAATTACCACCACTACTTGATTACACATTAAGTTTTTGAATGGACTCTTAAATGTTCCAATTTACTACAGTTCCCCTGAACTCTGGAAAAAACCAGAAATGTTACAGAGGACACAATTCTTCCTTTTTCTGACAGAGGCAGAAGGATACCACACATGGAGAACCTGAATCAGGACACAGGAAAACACTGTGAACTGGCAGAATCAAGGCAGGTATTTTATTGATCTGACTTTGGTCCTCGGGAAGTTGGTGCAGCTGGAGCAGGCTCAGAGGATGTGTGATATCCAGGACATTGGGGTTTCTGTTTGCAGCCTGGCAATAATGGTCTTTAGCCTCAATTATCAATACAGAACTCAGTGCTGCAACTGTACAGCTCAATGTAGTAGGTAATACAGAAGGAAAGGGGCTTGAATTCTAGCAGTGAACATCCACTGCCCGCATAAAGCGATTTTGCAGCTGTTGCAAGCCACACAGACCTGTGAAATCTCAATCAGCAGCCTCACTCTGGCTGAGAGATAGCTCAGTCACTGTCACAGACACACACATCTTGTTCAGCTGCACCTCACTTGAAGATTTTTCATTGTAGAAGCAGCTACCAAAGACTTGAGAAAGCTTTCTGTACACACACATGCTTCTTGCTTGTGTGAGGACTAACAGATAAAGACACACAGAAGAAACCTCGTCAGCTATTTTTTCTGCAGCCAGAAACAGGAGGCACCCCCGAGCACACAGCTCTGTTCTCAACTCCCATATCACACATCAGGGCAAGGTTCTCCTGAATAGCTGAGCTGCTTTTCCTCGGACACAGCCTGACTGTGGCACACAAGCAACTCCTGCCTGCTCCAGGCAGGGCCTGCCAAGGAGGTGATGCCCAGTGGGGTCTGTCACTGCAGCTTCCCCTCTCCAAGTTTTCTATTAAAAAGCCCACACCTACAATTCACCTCTGCCTTCACTCAGTATTTGCACTGAGGCACAGAAGAGAATATTTCTCTTCTGAACATCACCCCCCCAAATGGAAGAATCAATCAGGATCCAAATCCAAAGCTTTCCACCCTGCCATTAACTGAACCCCCTTTGCCTTGGTGAGCAGTGGTGTCCCTTTGAGGGGTGTCCTCTCCCAGGGCTGCAGCCAGGCACCAAGGACTCACTGTACACAGAGGAACTCCCCTTCTTTTTGAGGGTGGCCTCTCAGTCTGATAAGTGCACTTCAAACCTCAGCCAGATATTAAAACTTTATTATAAGCAGCCAATACTTTAGTCAAAAACATCAAAATATGATCCCCATTTCCTGTGGAAAATCCTGGGATTTACTGCAAATGCTTATTAACTGCAATGGATAATGTGTTCTAACCATCTGAAATAACTGAAAACCCATCTCTCCTGCTAGGTCACCCATGAAAAGAGGCACCAGCATTTGGCAAACTGATCAAGCTTTGCCAAATGCTGAATGCAGGAAGCTCATCAGGCGATGTGTTTGTTTTTGTGGGATGAAGACTCTGACCTGAGTAAGGAAGAAAACACAGAATTGTTATATCTTTTCCTAGGAATGCTTTGAAAATAAGTGCCTTTTGGTGCCTTTTGGGCCCTTCCAAAGGCAAACAAGCTGCTCCTGAAAGTAAGTGCTCTCTGACAAGAATGTTTCAGCTGACTGCAAAGGCAGCACAAACTCCACCAAAGGCAAAGGATGTACAGCTCTCTCCATCCCTTCTTCACAGCCATCCCAGAAATACTGGGCACCTGGAGGCCAAAGTGACACAGTCCCCCTCACTACAGCAGACAGGCAGAGTGATCACCTGAGTGTGTGCACTGGGCTCAGAACATGCCATGGGTTCATGTACATGTGAGCAGCATCTGAACATCCCAAGTTGGTGGAAATGTAGGGAAAAGGCAGATGATTAACTGGCACTGTTAAAAACACACTCTTATCATTACAACAGTAGATGTGGCACATCTGGCTAAATTGTTGTCTGGAGACTTACTGCAAAATTATTTATTGGGAGATTGCAAAAGCAAACCATAAAAATAAAAGCAGCTAGAATAGTGCTACATTAGGAAACTCTGACTACCATGCCAGCTCCTGAATTGCTGCTAAATTCAGAAACCAATAGAATCTCTACAGTTTTACTTAAAATCCTTACTTGTTTGAAGAACCCATTCTATTTCTAGAAATAGAAAGGTCCTGTGTGCAAATTTCTCAGTTTCTAAACTTTCAAATAATGCTTGATTACCCAATCACCTTCCCATCTTCACAACCTGCTTTCAACTCAGAACCAAGTCCATGTGATCCTCTTGGGAAGCCCTACCATGTCAGCTAAAGCTGCTCTCAGCACTTGGCAGTCTCTTAAGCTGTGCACTATAATTATAGAAGAGGGGAAAAAATGACTTTGCATAATGTAGGTGAGAGAGCCACATAGCTCTGTACTTCATTCTAATTATAGGAAAATGAGAGATCTGCAGAGCTTAAGTGTGGACAAGAGAGTCCTAATTGTGTTACTTGGCTATTAAGCTGGACTAACCCCATGCTAAATTGGCTATCTTAGTCCCCTGGTTTTTAGCCACCCTCCCTCTTTTCTCTTTCTGTAATTTGAAGGTCTCAGCTATAACAGTGGAGAATCCACATAATGTTAAATGTAATTTCTAAAGAGAGAAAGAACTGACAAGGTATTTAAATAATTATTGAGCTCATTTTTTCATTACATCTTTAAGAGACACTGATCAATGTACTATTTTTGGATGTACACTTTTAGTTCCCTGGTAAAGACTTACAGAGCCCTCATAAGCATAATACTAAAATCACCAAAATATCCACAATCTTTAAATATTTTATTTTCTTTAATGCAGTTTTTGTGCCACCAGTAAATCAGTTAATCCCAGCAATGCACTAACAGACCCTGCTGATCATAGTTTTCTCACAATCAAATTTAGGAAAGAAGGTTCTCAGGAGCCAACAGTGACCTGTCTGAGTTCAGTGTAAATCAAGAGCAAGTCTACCAGAATTGTCGGTATAAATTTTTAATTTATACTCAGGTGTAAATTAGAAGAGTAAAGGTCAAAGATTAAGAAAAGGTGAAAGTTATCAATTAACTCTCAGTGAGTGATTATTTGTTTTACAGTAGTCCTGAGTGGCCAAGGGAGACAGAGCATTCCTTGTGATAAAAATCACACATTAAGAAAACCGCTCATCTGGAGAGCTTAAATGAATTCACCACCATCCAGACTATCCAGTCTGCACTTCTAGAAAATTAAAACTGCGGGAGTTGTGTACTTTGTTTATATTTTCTGAATATTTTCTCTATTCTTAAAAAAAATAGAGACAGTTGCCATGCAAGCTGCAGCAATTCTGTGCTCCAGCACACCCAAGCTCCCAGCAGCCAGCAGATTGGTGCAGATCCCAAAACAAAGCCATTTTGTCACAGTTATTTAAGAGCTTTCCAGCTCACCTGGTGTTCACCCTGCCATAGAGGCAGCTGCTCTGACACAGTGGAAACGTGTTTGCATCAGTGCTTTTTCTAAGAAATAGTTAAGATTCATAGAGCAATGTCGTGCTGTTATGAAAAACAACACGTGATATTAGCATCTTTGTGGGAAGCCGAAGGGGGACGCTCCTAACGCAGACTGAACACAGCCTCTGTAGGCTGTTATCCAGATTTTTGATTCTTATCCATGCCCCTGGTTAGACATCAGTAATGTCTCTGAGGCGGTGTGCAGTGTACGGTATCAGGATTGGAAGTAACTGATCTGAACCGATTGTTCTCTGGAGACTGAGCAAACAACTCCACAGACTGGGCTTTCAATACCGATGATAAAAAGTGCAAACATTTTATTCAGCAGACAAGTGTGTGAAGAGGCTGCCACATACATTTGTCAATTGTTAAAATTTCTCACTTAACAATTCTGCCTCTCTCAGGTTAATATTTTTCCAGAGCAGAGACTGAAAGAATTTAATGATCACAGCATCCTTCAGATCTTCTGAGCAAACCAAAATTCTTGCCAGGTAATTGGCGTTGGGCCCTGTTTACCAAATGCTCTTCAGTCTATAACCAATAAATGATTAACAAGGAACTTCTCAAGTCACTTTCCAGATGTTGTTTATTGAGACATCATCCTTGCACTGCAATGACAAATGGGGCAGAAGTGAGCAATGCACAGCTTGGCAAGATCCAGCCACTCAGCAGAATATCCCCAAGGCTGAATAATTTGGGTGAAAACCACCATACAAAGGTTAAAGCTACTTCACTTTGCACAAACAGAGATGTGTCCCAGCTGGTACTCGTTAGGTTTGAAGAACCAAACGCTGGTATTTTCTCAAAACTGGTAGGAACAACAAGGCTGTATCACAAGAGCAAAGGGTAACACTTCAGGGTAATACTGTTTAATGTGCCTAATGCTTTATTCTCTTTTTTCTGAAGAGGTAATCTTAAGACAACCACAAAATTTGCTAGAATGAGCTGTGAAAATTTACACTAATAACAAAGGGGGAGGGAGGCTCTTTTTTCCGTTCTTTTGCACCTCATTACACTCCCAAAAAATAATAGTGTTGCAGTAACAATAACTCCAATGCAAAGCCATTTATGTGGGACAAAGCTGCACACACACTGCACTGACCTAAGGACAACTCTGTACTACCAGGATTTGGAGGGACCCAAGTGGCCACTAAAACCAGCAATACTTGGTGCAGTTAAAATGTCAAAAGTCATGGCAAGGGCTTTACTGGATTAGCATGTATACAGGTGGAGTGCATGTCTGTAAGTATTCCATATAAATGCAGGGTGACAGAGCTCTGTTCTCAGAACTACTGTGATGAAAATCTAGAAATCCATAAACAATTTTTTCCCCAGACTATCAAATAGGATGGGATAAAAAAAAATTGACTCCATATGTACACACAAAATAAATTCCAGACTCGGAATAATAAAACTATAATTCAAAGAGTTCTAGGAGGAAAAAAAAAGTATATTTCAGTGACCAGATTTGCAGGTAGCATGGCACTAAGATAAGATAGTGAAATCTACTACCTGGTTTTGCAAAATTGGAATCTCAGAAGCCTGAAATTCTACAGAAATTTGCATATTTTCAGTGCCTTATGTTAAAATCTATAATGATTCAGGCACATTTGAATAAGAGACAAAAAGAAGGATAATAGAGCCTGTCTGGCTTGGGATTCAATCAAAACCTGGGACCCTCCCTTCGATTTGGTTGTGATTCTCTACTCTGCATCAGACAAATAACAGTAAGAGCTCCTGAGATAATGGGTGTTTTAGCAACCAGAAAACAGCACAGAACAGCAACACAGCACAGCAAAAAAGAGCCTCTTCCTTCCCCTCTCCCCCGCCTCAGTACTAATGCTTTGTGTGTGACAACAGGAGACCCTTTCCAACCACTACAAGTGACCAGTGGTGATGTTCCAACAAACCTTGCTCTGATTTTCAAATCCCTGTGACCCTGTGATAACAAACAAGACCTGGGGATGGGAGAGGCTGGAGTGGATGCACCATTATCTGACTTCTGTTCCCTGTGGTTTCAGCCACATACTGGCAGTTCCCCATCAATTTCACTGGCATTCTCTAGCCCCAGAGGATTTAGGATTTAGTTCTGCTAATCTCTGGATCCCATATAACATTAGATATTTAGGCTGTGATCTCAGGCAAGGATTTGTCCCTAGAGTCATATTAGATTACTAAGCTACTGGGAAACCAAATAATTAAGGAAATGCATAATGAGGGGTATTAGCTAGAGCTGTATTCCATGCCACAAAATAAACCAGCCAAAAGGCCCTGTATACAAGGAAGAAGAATTTCCTTCAAAGTGGAAAAATGGCCACATTGTAGGCAGCATCAGCTGGAGGCAGCTGGACACAGAGTTGGGCAGCAAGGGCTCCATGAGGTCAGCTGGACTGCACAGCCCAGGCAGAGCCTTGTTTCTGAGGCTCCATAGGGAGATGCTGGTAAATCCTTTGCTGCCCGTCCTGGAACTGGGTAAACTTTATTTACCTGCATTCACTGCCAGCTACAGCACTCTGCTGCTGCACAGCACTGTCAGCACTACAGACAGTGAACTTGAGGAGGCAGTACCCTCCCCATGTTTAGGTAACTCAAACACTTGGCCCTCCTTTCTCATTTCACTCCTGCACACAAACCCCAGCACAGCCAAGCAGGTTATTTATCTGGTGACCCCTAGATGCTGGAGTTTGATAGGTGATGATTTCACTGCAAAGCAGTTAATCAATAAATAGGCTCAGTTTCTTTCTGATTCAGGTACTGACACAACTGCAGAAGGGCCTGGAAGAGCTGTGTGATAATGTATTGATTATACACAACCCAAGAGCCATTGTCAAAAGCAGTAGGCATTGTTCTTTCCAACAATCAAATCCATACTTTAACGATCTGTTTTCCCTCATTAAACACTTGAAAGGCTTTCTCAGCAGCACTTTTTACTACACAGATGTCCTATTTCATTTTGACACATACAACGTGCTCCTGTCATTCTCTTCATTGTATAGTGGCTTGTTTTGTTTATTGTAACATGGAGATGTTAGTTTCTGTCATATCTTCTCCTTTGTAGTGCTCATTTACAAACGGAAAATCCATGTAGACCTTTGTCTACTCTGTCTTTAGCAATCAAATGAACCAATCAAAACCTCTGAGTAGGAAAAGAAAAGTCACACCAGAAAAAAAATTGGGAAAATAGCAGAATTTGGTTGAAAAATATTTGGAATATTCTGTTCTGATTTTTCTTTTGAGGTTCATATGATTCACATCTTTTATGGAAAGGTAATGACTGCAGACAACCATGCAAGCAGATGCGATGCAAGCAGATCACCTTCCTTTGCTGTATTCTTTTATGCTTATTTTCAGCTATCTCGTGAAATGATGCTTTGGAAATGTTGACAAAGAAGATTTCATTTTTTGCCTCACCTAGGACTAGTCATTTCACCCCTGAATGGCTTCATGACCTTTTGCAGGGACTTCAATTTTACTTACTAATGCTCCGACTCAACAACAAAAAGCTATTTTTTCAGTAGTAACAGATCAGTGGGAATAAGGTTCTGGGTTCTGCCTAAGTGGATTCCGTATTAACAAAACATTCACTCCAGCAGCAGACAGGACACCTCTCTCTTTCCAACTACAGCTCTCTGGTGCTGAAATTCAGGAGTCATCATAAGCAAAAAAATCTTTTCTCCCTCAAAGGAGCCCAAGTCATGCTGGGCTGCAGAAGACAGAGGGGAACACAGCCATCTAGACCACTTGTCATTTCCACAAGAACCATGGCTGACTTCTGTAAAAAGCTGGGTTGTGAAGAGCTAAGACACCTACAGTAGCCGACACAGACAAGAGAATTTGGTTGATACAGCTGCAGGATGTTTAATATAAACTTGAGCTTCTGCCACCTAATTACCCCTTGTGTATTTCTTGTTTAATGCTCTTTGGATCAAGGGCTATTCCCCAGAGCTCCTGCTGAGATGCAGCCTCCCAAATGTTTTTGAAGTACGCACATGTTGAAACTCACTACCCACAACCTTACAGATGAAACGGGCTGAAAAAGTACTTTGTCAGCATGAGACATTATTGACCCTTGTAACATATCATGCTATTTAATGGTGAAACAAAAAAATATGCTAATTGGGAAATGCATGTAGTGCAGTCAATGAGTTGCAATAAAGTCACATCACAGTAACCAAGATCATCCTCTGGTCTATTATTATTAATTATTTACAATAATCTTGGTTTCTGTGTATGAATACATCATCAAGCACAGCCTTCTCTTTGCCCTGACACTCTGTGCACCTCACATCCTCAGATCTGGCACCGAACACAGATACAGACAGAAGGGCTGAAGGAGAGCCTGGGAGCTGCTGGCTCTGCTGCCCGTTCATCACAGAGCCACATGGAAACAGCATATCAGGCTTTGTTCATGGATTCCAAGGCTTTTCCTCCCCATCTAGGAAGCACAAAGACTTTGAATTATTTTCAGTCACTTCCACAGCTGTTTCAGAAGGGGATTAGACAATGTTTGTACGGATCTTTGAGAACAAAGCCCTGCATATGCACTAAGTACTATCTTTATTAGTTTCATGGGCAGGTCTGCAGTAGAAAAACTGCAGTAATTTTATTGTGCATTCCCCCACATTAACTCCTCGCTCCTGCTTTTTCCTCGCTGTAACAGAGCTGCTCTCACTGCCCTTGTATTCGCTGACTTCCCTCAAATAGCTGAACAAACAAAGTGGCAGTGTTTGCCAGAGCTCTGAACCCCTCGGGTTTACAACCTACAAGTGGGCTGGCAGCAGCTCCTTGAAACGACTCGCTTGCCACAAGCACCCCAGAGAACAGATTAGGTCGGAAGAAAGGAAAACTGAAAACCAACATCCGCTGGAGCTCTTTTTTTTATTTCAAAAGTGTTTGAGAGAATGAGTGGAAGGAAGGAGTCTAAAGCTCCCAAACTACACTTTAAAGTATTTTACTTAAGTGTCAAGGACCAAAGCCCAAATGTCAGCTCTTCAGGGCTTTTTTCATGAATCACTGCAAATAGAGCCTGAGACAAGAAGGGGAAGACAGTAAAAAGATGTTAGGAAAATTCTCGTGAGGTTGCCCTGCTTTTCTCTCTTTTCAAGATTTATAGACATACCAGAGCATGCTTTTAAAACAGTTCTGATTTAGTGCACTGTTTGCAGTACTATTCTGCTTATTATTATAATTAACCAGTAACCCATTCTGTTAGGATTTTGCTTCAACTCTCCCGTGTTAGGAGTAAACTACACGGATATTTCCTAATAGCTTGTTGCTAACAGCTGGAAAGTGCTCTACCTGATGAGCATTCCAATGCCTTTTGTGTTAAATAACTATTACTGGATTCATTTTACCCTCATACACACCAAACACTGGAAACACTCACCCCTGCTGCCATTCTGATGTTAAGCAGTACTCCCCCCAGGAAACAGGCCCATTCAAACCAACATAAAATCACCACTGCTGCTGGGATTCAGCTTTTTTGGGTCACAGAAGATGGAAAACTATGCCAGGAATGAAGTCCTGCTAACAATGAAGAATTCAAGACTCTTACCCCAAGGAGCATGGACAGCTCTTCAGGTCTTCCAAAGAGCTCCTGCTGCCTAAAATACCAAGGACAGGGACTCTCAGCTCTGTGTCCAGGACAGAGCCATCAGCTCAGATGGGAGCAGGGTTAAGTGTTGCCAGCTCCTACTCTCATCACTATGTGGGGCCACAGTTACTCAAGCTGACCTTACCACACAGGAGCAGGAGTTGGTTGCCCTCCAGAGCCCATCCTCAAACACTTCCAGAGGGCAAGGCCAGCTTCAGTGCCAGCCCACATGCCAGAACACACGTATAAAGTGTTATGCATTTAAAAAGTTAGCTATTGTCATGTTACTATTTAGAGAGGAAACTGGAAGAGAGAGTGAGAAGGAGAGGGAGAAAAGAAACACCACACTTGAGAAATGAGGATTTCAATGTCAAATTGTAGAAGGTTAGTATAAAAGGATAAAAACCCATAAAATCAAAACATGATAAATTATCAAAAAAGCCAATCAAATTCCAGGCAGTGGGCTAGAGCTGACTTGTAATAAGCTACAAAGGTTTCTTCTATTCAGTGAAAAAAGAAAATCTCTGTTACTATTTCACTTTATATCTGCCTTATTTTGGCACATGTTGCTGGAAACTCAAACAGAACTCTGTAACCTAGATAGTAAATAATCTCCAGACTTTTCCTCAGGTCATGCAAATAATCTGTGTGCAGCAGAAGTCAAAGGTACTTTTGTGAGAAGAGCACTTGAAAAGATTTATTTAAACTGCACTTCCAGTTTCACATTCCTTTAAATTCTTCAAATTCAGTATTCTTTCAGTAATATCAGTTAGAGTTTCACTGCTCCTTGTGATGCTATGCAGCATTATAACCATTTAGAGAGAAAGAGGAATTTTTGTAATATTCATTACTGGTCAATTATCAGTCACATCATGTGTTCATTTTAAAAGATCCATCTGTACAGTATCTATAGGCACAAAAGCAACACTGTTGAAATGGGCACCTTCCTCTCCTACCCATCCTCCTGATGACTTCCTGAGGGAGACAGCAATAACTTTGCTGTAGCATCACCTTCAGCTGTTCAAGTTTCAGACTGAGTTCACACTCGAGGAGTTTCCTTCAAGCTTTTCTAGCTCATTTGCCAGTGCTACCCTGAGTATAGGCACCCAGTTCAGTGCTGAATCTCTCCTTGAAGACCTCTAACATTGCACAAGAGAAATGCCTGGCTGTAGCCTCTGGGACAGGGCTCTGCTGTCTGACTGCACAGCAGAGGAAATATCCAAGATCCTGACTAGGGCATTTCAATGCTGCCTAGATATGCCAATCCTGGTGATACTTTTGATACTGAAAAGCCAGTAGAACTGAAGTTCTTTTGATAAAACTTCTTGGAGATAAATTCTGAAGTATATTTTCATAACTTCAAAATACCCTGAATCTGCTAATCCCTGCCTGTGCTGAGAACACTGTGTTGTGGTGAGCACCAAAGCCAGCAAGTTCATGCACCAACCACAGGAGTTAGGGGAGGCAGTGGTCATGCAGTGTGTGAGAAGCTGTTCTGGCCACACTTCCCATCTCTTCAGCTCCAGACCAGCCTATTTGGGTAGTCCCTGGGACAAGCTCTGCCAGGGACTGGAATTAGAGGAGAGGGAGCCTGGAGTCCCTTGGAAGCAGAGGCTCTGCAGACACAGAGTGTGCAGTGCAGAGCCTTGAAAGAGAAGCACAAAGGAAGCACGGCTGCAGCTCTAAGCTGCTTCAGCAAGCCAGTGAAGCTGGACGATCAAAGAGAAGAAAATCGTACCAGCTAAATGCACAGGAGCATGGTCTTCTCCTCACTAGAACCCTAAGGAGGGGCTGCACTACTCAGGAGCCAATTCTTGCTCTATCATCACTAAACAGGATCTAGCTGGGAATGACTACAGCAGAATCTGCGGCTGAATTCCTGGCTCTCAGTTGGAGCTGCACCAGCACAGACACAGAGCTTTCATTCCCTCACTTGGACTTTTCCAGACTATGTCATCCAAAATTAAATTGCATAGAAAACAAAAGCCAGCAAAAACATTAAACACAATAATTAGTCAATAGAACCAAGGGTAGGAAACCATTTATTATGAGAATTAAGGGAATGATTCACACTGAATAATTTATCTAGCAAATTTAGTTTTGGGTTTTGTTTTTTTCCCTGCTGGGAGAGAATCCAGTAATGGTTTTGTTCACTGCCTTAACACTGGTTTGGTCCCCAGGAGTCAGCAGTTTAAACTAGCTGTGCCTCAGCAAGAAGCCCAGCTTATACAATGGGACAGACGAAACTAAAATAAAGGTTCTTATGCACCTGAATTTAACCATTTACATTTATTTTGTAACATCTGCTTAGCATAGGTATTATTAAGGCCACCTTAACCATGACATGCCAGTGCTCCTCCCTTCCTCTCTCATTCAGAAAACGACTGGGAAGCTCAGCAGCCTTCATGCCAGATGAAAGACTGGAACCAAAGAAGAATCATTACGATCTGCAATATTGAACACAAGGCACAAATAACTCCCACATAATAACACTATAGATTCCAACCCTTCCTTCATATTTCACTGCTCAAATGACAAATAAATGAACCTATCAGAGTTCCTCCGATGTATCATAAAGTGGAAATATTGCAGCTAGAATAAATAAAACATTTTTATTGTAGTTAATAGCACCAGAGTGGATAGAGTTACATTTTAATAAAAGTCTCTATTATTTGAATCGGTATTGGACTCACTGTGACTAGTCCCACCTTTCTTTTGTGCAGATAGAGCAGCTTGATCTCCCATTCCCCATCTGAGGACACTGCAGCAGCTCTGCCCTACACTCATCTTGAAGAGGGCCAAAGACAAGACAAAATCTTCTGCAGCACACAGAGGGCTTCCGAAGCTGTGGGGCCTGAACTGCACCCCGTGTGCAGGGCACTTCATCGTGGTTTGCATCCCAGCAGAGCCTGAAGCGTGAGCCCCATGGCCAGAGCTGAGAACTGCCACCACTGCTGCTCCTGAGAGTAGGACCCGGCCTTCCCTCACTGCTGAGAGTGGCACGTGGTACCAGGGCTGTGTGACCAGCCACAGAGTACCTGCAGAATTTACCCAACTAAACACGGTTGGTCCTAGGAGATGAAATTGCAGAGAAAGGCAGAAAAGGATGAAGATTCCCTTTGCAGGTACTGACAGCTCCCTTGCAGTTATATACAAAAAAATCCCTTACATACACAAATTTTGTAGTAATTGCTGCTGCTCTTTAGTAAGCACTGCCTTTTGACTGGCATATCTGAAAGGCACATCAGCTTTCATATATGCTAAGCAGTCTTTATCCTGATTAGTCCTTTTTTTCTTTTTCTCTTCATAGATCAGATAACACTGAAAATACCTGCACACAAACTGAAAAGACATTTGAAGGTTTAGCCCTGCTTGTCCTCCTCCAAAGGTGATAAACTGTAATACAGCATTTCATTAGGAGGCTCAATACATGTCTTCCCACATCAAAAAAACGTTTCTGAAGTAGTAGAAGCATACAGCTTTTATATATTCTTACTCCGTCTCCACAGAAATTTACTTCAGGTCAAAGCATTCTTGCTCTGAAGTCCTTGACCCCTGGTGTGTAATTTGCAACAGTGTGTGTGTGTCAGTGCTCCTATGCCACAGGGCACAGAAGTATGGTTTGGCCAGGAAAACTCAGCAAAATAAATTACTCCCCAAAAATGCTTACAAAGGTAAACAGAGAGCAGCAGAGACTGAAGTCTCCAGCAGCAGGTCAGGCTAGAGGCTCCTCTGCACACATGAGGCTTGATGAGCTTTAAATAGCAGATAAAGACAGTAATTCTGCAGCTGATGCTTGTGCTTTCTAAAGTTTTTTTTCTCTCAAACTAGAGGGACTTCTTTTTGATTCCTAGGAAAGGTATGGCTAAAATGCAACAAAACACAGCTGCACATGAGCCCAGCAGACAGACCTGTGGGAAAGAATGTCATTTTCTAAGAATAAAAGTTTGAGAAAAAAGATTGCTTTAGATTTGGGAACATCTTTTACCTTCTGAAATGGCACACGTTGACTTTGGACTTTTCTCTAGTGCGAATATTGTTAAAGGCAGAGCAGAATTGTTGTCAGACCCTGTATCCATCATGACATATGTCAAAGAACTATTACACCAGACACCCTCTAACTCTGCCTGAGCTTATAAGATCCGCTTGGAAAATGCTGGGAGAAGAGTAAAAGGGAAAGAGAGCTGTAGACAGACCCTCTTTACAAAGCAACCAGTCACTGCAGATTCAGTGGGAGCACAAGGATCACTGTTAGGAGAGCAGAGAAAGGGTAACCGCTGCTGAAGAGGGAGAGATTTGCACTGCACTACTTCGGTTAGGAGAGCAGCCTGAGACCACAGGCAGCCAGGCTGTGAGGTGCTGAGCACTATCTCCACACAGGTGCCCAGCAGGCTGCTTCTAACTCCAGCGTGCCCAGTGCTCCTGGTCGGCTGGATAAATCAGACACAGAAAGTGTCCCTTTGATTCACTCATCTACTGCCATGGTTCTCAGCAGAGGAACATCAATGCTTTCACTGCAGTGGCAGAACATTTTTAGCTGAGATGATTAACTTAAAACAGGCATGTAGAGCATGATGCTTCTGTGGAGACAAAGTGAAATAGTGAGGTGATATCATCAGAGTCTTCTGCAGCCTCCTGTTTTTGCTAAAACGACAGAGCCTTGCTCTCACTTGGGTTCCAGCGGGAAGATTGCTCACACATATTGGTTATCGCACAATTAAATAAGGCAAGCAACATCCCCATCATAAAAATTACACTGATACTTGGAATAAGAAAGCAAATTGTTTAATTTCCACTGCTTGCTTTTAAAGCATTGAATGATTAATAAAAATCCTTTGGAGTCACCACAAGAGAATGATACTCATGAGACCTGTTGTTTTTTCCCTCCATTTCTGGAGGACAGGATTCCTTTTAGGTTCTTTTTCTCAAAAGAGAAATTTGTTATTCCCTTTGTGCCTCCAATCCTTGTAAAACATAAATCAACCCTTGGCACAACCGTCAACACAATTAACATTAGATACAAAACCAAAAAATGCTGATGCTTTAAGGCAGCTCTTCAACGTGTTAATCATGGGTGTTGCCCCCACTGCCTCCTAGAGACAAACACAGATTTCAGGGTTTATCAGTGTCCTGAGAGTTAGATTTGTGCCCATGCTCAGAGCAGCACGACCACTGCTCCGCATTTTAGCTGCCTGCCAAAAACCATAGGCACTTTTTACTCTTCCATCTCGCTTTATTGTCACGGCTGGTTTTTTTGGTTGGGGCTTTGTAGTGGCGCCGTGTTTGCTGATCACACACCAGCTTGCTGTCTGGGAGGGCATTGTTTGATTTAAGCATCTGTTGCTATTCAGAAGGGGCCGAGGAGCGACACATGGCTGGCAGGGCTCCTCCTGCAGGCAGGGCTCGGCAGGAGCCCGGCGTGCTGTGCCCGATAAGGGCCAGCGCAGGGGGCAGCGCCCGTGCCCAGCCCCGGTGGGCGCCCGCAGGGAGCAGCCCGGGCTGCGGGGTCTCATCCCGGCCTCGCCAGCGGGATGCTGCAGACAAAGGGATTCCTTCCACCGGATTAAACTTGCAAATTTCCTACCTTGCCCGCCCGGCATTGTAATTCAAACTCTGCGCCACGGAAAGTTAATGATTTACCGCTCCCCACAACCCACACAAACTGACACCAGAGATTTGTGAGTAATTAATTGATAGCGCATTACAATCTGAGATAAGTAATAAGCGCTTTTGCTCACAGAGCTGGCAGCACACGTTGCAAAGCTTCCTGATTTGGCCCAATCAGTGAAATATGCACCGAACTGCATCTTTAATAGCGTTATTCACCATCTAATTATCATTATTTGCATTTTTGATAGGTTAAATGCAGTGAATGGGATCAGACGCACAGGAAGCACTCAGCACTGGAGATACAGAAACAGTAAAAGAGAGATCTCCCATTTGGAATGTGACATTGTCAAATAGAACAGGTACAAAATTTGACCTAAAATGCAATGCTGAAGATAATAAAACCAGAAAAAAAGGCAATAAACCAGGGAATGTAATGCAGTGGGATGTTATCATAGCTCTGGGTTGAACCAAGAGATACAGATGGAAAAATGAAAAGCAAGCAAGCAAATGTAGCACCAGCTCAGATCCTAACACGCCACCTCCGTCAGCAGCATCAGCCCAAGGAGTTCCCACCTACACCTGCCTGGTACAAACACTGCTCTTCGGTCCCTGTGCAGCTTTCCTGTAAAACTTCAGCAGCAAGTACTGCAAACTCCATATCTTAAACTCAAGCTGCTCTGAACTATCAGAGCAGTTGGAAAATTATAAAATATGCAGCTTGGGAATCCCCTCTCTAGGCCTGAAGGCTTGGCTGAGAAGCAGAAGAACAATAAAGAGCTAGGAAGAGGGTGTCAAAGGTGTTCCAGTCATTGAATGTATCTTACATAAAGCAGTTTTAAAGAAAACTCAGAAAGCCCAAGGAGCAGGGACCAGTGTGCCCCCTGCTAAAAAGAGAATCCCAAATTACTACGGCACAGAGCAATTGACACCCTTTGCCTAGCCCTGTGCTTCACACAGTGTCTCCTGCACACTTTAGTGGAGGGCACTCCAGCCAAGGCTGCATAGAAGGTGCTTTCTGGGCTCCTGGCTCCCCACAACCCACACCAGACCTGCTGAAATGCTCTTCAGCTCCCCCACTGCATTCACTCTGCTCCATAGCACCCTGGATTGCCTCTGAAGGAAAGCAGGGCATGTGGAGGGCTGGATTTCATCCCCATATATGACTGAGAGGGTGCCTGTGAGGCACAGCACAGAGCCATCCACAGGCACAGCCCCGTAGCCCCGGGCTGGCCCAGGAAAACACACAAACTCCTGAAACATGAGGTTCTGACTTTCCCTACCAAAAAGAGAGAAACATTCATCTTCCTCCTCCTAGATTTCTAAGCACTGTGCTCTTGTGCAAAAGGTCCATTGCACCAACATGACTCTTCGAGAGAAACAAGGAGTGAGCCCGAGCAGTTTCTGCTAAAAAGGACTACGGCAATTTCCTTCAGGGGCCATAAATCCCAAGTAGAGAGAGGCACCTCCTGGCAGCACTGAGAAAAGCACCTGTGTGTCCTGCCTCTCAAGAGCCCGATGCACCCTCTGCCCTCCTCCGTGTATTTATTTGCGGTTAGCAATCACTCTGACCCCCTGAAATCCATCCTGAAGCACCCAGTGTCTGCCCCTCATTTCCCAGGACCCGACTGACTCAGAGCTGTCAAGTCCATCACTAGCCCCGACTGCCTCATAGTCAGTGGCTGCCATCCTGATGGGTCTGAAATTCAACCCCTGTGGCTCAGTTTCCAAGCAGAAAATAGGAGTGTGCCCACTGCCACCTCTGAGTGCCTTTGTGGCACAGATGTGTGCCCAAAGACTACTGCCCATGCAGATACAGGACTCACGAGACCTCTGCAGACACCGAGGGTAGCTGGCAAAACATCTTCATAAAACACAGACAGACTTCTGCCCCAAACCTACAGAAAGCCAGGCAAATGAGCTGTTTCCTCACAGGCTGGAATGGTTACAGGAAGTGCAGGTTTCCCCAAGAGAACTCAGGCAGGTAAGTGAGGTGACACTGTACAGAGAGGACACACGAGCCTCTTTCACCCACCAACACTGAGACAAGCAAGCAAGTCCACAGGGCTGACCCCAGTGCACTGGAACAAATCACCTTTCTGATCATCTCCCTTTAAAAGTTTACTAAATCAAGCAGGATTGCTAGGACGGGGCCACAACACCAGGAAACAGACTGCTTCTCATTTCTAGCCAGAGTCATAGCAATCTTCATGGTGCTAATGCATCAATTATGCTGTTTCATACTAATTTGCTTTGCAGGAATTCTGCACCAACCTGTGTGTGAAAGCTGAGAAAAATAAATGCCTTTAAATATCTTCTCACCACAGATTCTGCTTTGGTGGTCAAACCAGCTGAGGAGTTGTGAAGACAACTGTGGAAACCAGGGGTAAATACTACAGCAGTGCAAATTCATCCAGGGTACAGCCTCCAGCCTCCTTCAACTCCAGCCAGTGATAAAGCCAACAATTCCACCAGCCCTGGCAACATCAAACCATGTATTGCAATGCATAATCAGATTCAAGAGCTTTCCTGTGGATCTGGAGGCCAGGAAGCTGGACTACCCCGACAGGGAAGAAAGTGTCATTGCACATTTTCAGAGAGCAAACTTTACCAGTTATCATTACAGAACATGTATTTAACTAATTTTGTATTTTTACTTACAAAGACAGTAAGAAAAAGAAATTCAAAACCTAAAGTTAAGTAAAAAATACCCAAAAGAAATCACCACAAAAGAACAGCTCCAGTTCACAGAATTAGCCACACATCTGCTGATGGCAGCATCTCATGTTGATGGACATCCTCATTGTGCCAAGGTTTGGGCACTTGGACAAAGGAAAAATATCGATAAACAGAATCCTCACTATTTTGCTGCCTTTGACCTTCAGGACCCCCTTTGATTTAGATATTCTCTCTGACAGCTAACGATGATGTGACTTTATAAGTCTGAGGCTGTCCACACACCCAAATGTTCCCCACCTGCCTGTCCTGGACTGTACTGGTGTGTAGGGAAGCACTGTCCCTGCCAGAGGGATACAGCTGCTGTCCCTTGGCCTCTTGACAACACACTCGGTTATGGAATTAGTGGGCCAACCTCTGAAGCAGGAAAACCCAAGCTCTATGAACTCTGTCATGGTTTTCAGCATGTTAATTATTTCACTTTCAGGGATAATTATGCACACATTGCAGTGTGCTTCTGTGCCAGAGCAGGCACTATCTCTCACACAAAAATGCTCATTGAGGCCAAGCTAGTGGGCTCTCTGCTTGTCTTTTGGAAGGAAATTTATGTTCCTCCAGTGTGGCTGTTCCTCTTGCCTTCCATGAAATCCCTGACCGAAGAAAAGCCAAAGGGAAAAAGGAAGACACATCATCATTGTATTTTTTTTGTTATACAAGAAGCCAGTTCTCCAGGATTACAGACTAGTACTCAGCTCCGTAATGAATTATTTATCCTAGGAAAACAAAAATATTTTATTTAAGATGACAGAGAGCCTGTAAATTTGCTTCTTATATATGCATTGACTAATTAGATTAATTTAGCATGCATACACTTCTGAACAATCAGGCAGGTGGCAAATCATATTTAAGAGAACTTATAATATTACTTCTCTCATCCTCACACTTGATAAACGACATCCATTCCATCAAGAAACCAGGGCAGAAAATAGCCTATTATTTGCAATGTGCTGTACCATTATTTTCACATTTTATTTACTTCTTTAAAGAAACTGCAAGACAAATAAACAGCTTCCAGCAGCTAATCGTCTTTCATATGAGACCCCAGAAATATAATTCACTGTGCTGCATTAAAACAGCAAAACCTGGTAAAGCTATTAACACCGTGACTGAAACTGAAATTTGTGAGATAAAGGAACTCTGTAGCAAGGCTGAAAAACTGTGCTGAAGCTCTTGCAGAGAGCTCTGTGAAACTTCGCTATTTCAGCCTGTGAAGATTCACACCACCTTTCATTTTCTCTTCAAGCAGCAAAACAAAAGAAGGGAATAGCGGGAGATTTCTTCCCTGGATCTACAGCTTTGCCGCTTTCGACAGCTGCGAGCACACTCGGAGCCCCCCAGGAGGCTGCAGCCTGGAGCGGCAGCCAGCCTGGGGAAGGGAAATTGCAGCCAAGTGCACAAGCACTGAGCTCTGGACGCAGCTCAAGCCCTCAGAGATGCGAGCCCTGCGTGGCGTCCCTGCGCATCCTCTGCCAGGAGGAGATGGGGCAGAGGTCGAGTGTGGCAGCTCTCAGCCAGCAGTGCTGCCCTGGAACCTGCCCTGCCTGCACCCAGAGATGCTTCAGGCTGCCACATGCACAAGCCAAGTGACAAAGCCCATCTCCACCTCCAGCCGGACCCTGGAACTCAGGATGTCACCACCGAAGAGGTGAAACCAGAGCAGCACTACCGGAGCGCAGAGGTAACGGAAGCTCAGCAAGAACAGGAGCATAATCAACACTTCAACTGGTTATTTCCACAAAACCGAGGCAGGCGCCTAAAAAAAACCCCAAACCAGCCAAATCTGAATGGAAAGGATTTAACAGAGTCTTTCCTCATCTTTATGAAGTTAAATGCTGAGGCTTTCACTATGAGTTAATGACTGGTTTGCACTACTCCTTTCTTTGTGCGCGCTGTCACTAATCAGGAGCAGCGAGCTACCTCAAAGCCTCATTACTAGCCAACAAAAAAAGCCAATGAATCCTCAAACAGAAGTTTTGCTGTAGTGGCATATTGCCATTTAGCTGGAGGGAGGCAGGAGAAAGCAAGTCAGCAGTGACATATTCTGTGCATCCAGCTGGGAGAAAAAGAAAACCCAAGTATAATACCGCATCTTATCGGAAGTAGTTAATCTGACATAACTTACTTAACAAAAATTACAGTCTATTAAAAAGGCATGTAAGCAATGCAGCTGAAAACAAGTCTACACGGGAATCAGCTAGCATAATTACGGCTGGCTAAAAAATAGCAGAGCCAGAAGAAAACTGTGCATAATTTACCAGCTGACAAATGTTAATGGCAAATAGAAGAAAACAGGTCCTTGACAAAGAAGAAATAATAGCTGCTCACTTTGGAGTTTCACTTCAGAACTCAAATATTTTTATCGGGGGAAAAAGAAATTTAAAACAAAAAAAAGACCATCTTGCATCTTTGTGAAACAAACAGATCAGCACAAGATAAGGTCTCCAGGGAAGGGGTTTGAACTGGCTTTGGTGTAGTGCTGGTTACACACAGGTTGCACATGAAGAAAATACATTTGTGTCTGCGATCTTGCAAGATTAGTATTTTTCTCTTCCTCCTAACAAGGTAATCACATACTTTGCGTAACACTGAGCATATGAGCAGCCCTTCTGGAGCCACATTTTAAATTCAGGACACACTGAGCTACTTTGCTGAGCTGGAGCCATGGGGAAAGCCACAGGGATTGTGCTGTATGTTTTCTGCAGACAGATGAGAGAGCTGTGAGGATATCAGCACCACATCCTGCTACCCACAAATACCTCTCGTTGCAGTGCGGAAAAAGAGCCATTGCAATTTCCAGGTGTTACATTTTTGTTGCTCGGTTTTAGGATAATTTCATATATTGGAATCACAACAGTGCAATTCTCACAAAGCAGCCTTCAGCTGAGTAGTTCCAGGGTGGGCTGCATAGAGGTTGGAGGTCCCATGCTCCTTATGAAACTTTTTTCTTTCTCCCTCACATTAAATGCAGCCAACATTATTCATCTGTAATGATGTATCCGCCACGTGAAAACTAATCCTGGATGGGGGTCAAGGCCATCCATCTGGAAAAGGAAAAACTGTCCTGCAGCAGAAGGGACTCAGGCATAAGGCACGGTACGAGAGCTGGGGTGGCATAGAGGCATCGCAGTGAGAGAGCAACTGCTTTTGTGGCATTGGAAACATTCAGTGTTATCTTGGGAAGGAGACAGGCAAAAATCCAATCTCGGGCCAGGACTAAACAGCAGCTTGATTTTTAAAGGTATATTGGTGCCTAATAAGCAGCTAGTAGGATTTCCTGCATCATTAGGCCTCCAAATACCATGGCCTGAGGAAGCAAGCATGCCCATTCTGCTCCTGAATTGTCTATGTGCTCCACAGTCCAACTGTTACCTAGATAAGCACATGCTTGGGATAAATTTCCACTACATTTTCATGGATGCAAATGATTTGATCATACTTACAAAAAAAAAAAAAAGAGAAGGGGGAGTAATGACATCATTGCCAAGATGTCAGTGATCAAGATCTAATTACTAGAACCTAATTTACTATCTGAAAAAAAGAACCCAGTATGACAAGTAATTATTTTACACACTCACATATTCACATGGTCTTCCAGGAGGCAAATTTTCCATAGCAGAAGGCAATCATTAACAATATTCAAAACTGTTACACATAATTAGGATTTTTGGAAAGTGCCTCATTAGACACCTAAATGCACAGTTCTGTTTATAGGAGATGTGTTTTCAGGTAAGGGAAATCTTGATTAGGAAAGGAAGGGGCAAAAGAAATAGGACTAAAAGAAATATGAAACAGGAGAAAATCCAGAAACGGGTAATAATCAGAAGAGTCTTTCCATATGTGATTTGTAAGAGGACGGAAAACTATCAATGAAATTTCACAACCAGAAAGGGGAAAAAATAAAATAAAAATAGCTGGAAAATGATCCAGATTAGGTAGAAGAGGCAGCAATCTATAAGGAGAGAAAGGCAAGGGTTGTGTGCATGGCAAACACCCGAGCCAGGATCAGGGTACAGTTGTGTCTCCCCAAGCCCCTGAACTGGCAAAGCAGCTCCTATGCAGCAGTGGGCACTCAGCCTCTGGCCTCGTGTACAGGGCAGTGATGGTGGGGGTTAAACCACTCAGCCTCCTTCTTCAGAAAACCCACACCATTTCACACTGCTAAACCAGAGGTTACAGAAAGCTCTGAGGACTCACAGGGGCACTTCAGGCATCTTTTCAGGAAAGAAATACACTGTCCAGTGTGATTTTACAGCATGATTCCCATCTACCCTGGCTGAAGAGCTGACCCTTTACTTTATATTTTCAAGAAAACATATCGTTGTATTATTTAGTGTATATACCTCATAAAAGGTACATTGGAGGAATGAAATAACTGTGACCACAATAAGATTTTTCTTGAACAAATGCTCCTACTGCACTGGTTTGCTGAGCAAAGAATGGGAGGAAGAGGCCCTAGACAGCACCTTCAAAATCTTTACCAAATACTGTAAAGTGTTTTTTGACAGCTCTGATAAACACGAGGAATGGAATATAAACATTACAAATGTATGTTGGCACAGAACATGGAACAGCATGCATGTAATAACCTTAGCAAATTTTGCTTCATGTACTCAAGTTTTCAAATGTTGTTTCTCTGGCTTCTCCGACTCCAGAATGAGCGCTGCACGTTTCATGTCTGGGGCTGTTTTTAATTCCTTCCCCATTCTCCTCCTTTAGAGGTCAGTCTCAAGTAATAGCTTCTGCATTTTAGCTGTCAGCAATATTTCCTCTTCTTTTCTCCTGCTGCTCAGGTCAATCATCTTTTCCCACTGAGGTTGGAAAACCTGCCTGCTCCTTTGCTTTCTAATTATAATCTCCAATTCATCTTCCTTCACTTTCATTCAATTCCTGAACCTCATTTGTCTTTTTCTTTCTCTCTCTGCACTAGAATATGCTTTTTCCCTTCTCTCAGGATTTTTTTACAGTTAACCAGCGTAATACATAACCAGTAACTAGCATTTAGTTCAATTCACTGGATATCTGTCTCTTCCCAAGTGTCACCGTGCAGTTTAAGCATACACAACTGCCCATTTATTACGTGGAAAGAGCTGCTACAAATTTCAGCCTGTAGCACAGGACCACACGTGTTGTGCCTTCCAAGCCCCAATCCTTCTTTTCTAGCCTGCTACAGAAACCACAAGTCCCACTTCCAAGACCCCACTCATCCCCCATGCTGAGTGGGCAGAGGGGAGCCTGCCATTCCTGTCAGGAATGCTGCCTGCTTCCATCGAGGAGCTGCCAAAAAAACAGAAGAAGCCACTAGAGAAACCATGTGATGGTACACACAGAATATCCTGGGTCCTACAAGCCCAGGAAACATCCTACCTTTTGATCCCTGACAATGGTATAAGCAGTCTTGCGAGTGGGGTTGAAAAAGAGAGATTCAAGAAACTTCAATATACTGCAGCCATCAGATTTAATAGTCTGATTTTTTAATAACTTGATCAGCATAGATATGTATTAAAGCTTTCCTGGGTATATACATTTCCATCTCATGAAGCAAAATTAGCCTTGGGAATTGCCAATAGACAAATAATTCTTTTTAATCCTTGTATTTTCAAGTTCTCTTTAGTTTTTATAAGTACCACAACCAAAACATTGGTGTTATTTAAGAGAATTTAATCTCTGAGTAGTTCTGAAATACATGTTATGTTTAACTGACTTCATGCATCGCATTCAGAACTTTCCAATGTTTTCAGCAGGCTGGCCAGAGAACATTTACTAGAAAGACCCTGTCAGAAACAGTAACACCGCCCACCCCTCTGGCTGTCTGGTCAGGATGAGCGCCAGCTTTCCTCAGACTGTCACAAAGTGCTTCAAAACTCTTCAGCAGTCAGTTTTGCAGCAGCTGGGTCAATTCAGACAGTATGTGGAGGAGCTCTATTTCTAACGCATTGCTTGAGAGCTCGGTGGGAAGGCAGGTGGATCTCGGGATCACAGATCCCACTGGGGCACCCTTCAGGACACACGGCAGAAACTTCCATCGCTTCCCTCTGCGAACCCCCAGCACCCACCCCAGGGCACCTTCCCCAGAGCACTGGTGAGGAACAGCCCCCCTGCTCCATGGTGCTGCTCCTCTTCCTGGGCAGCCTGCACGAGCTGGCCCCACCAGCCTGGGAGGAAAGGGCAGTGCCAGCACTTGCCTGAGAGGACAGTCGAGACACACCGAGTCTCTATTCAGAGCCCTCCTGCTGGAGCCAGCTGTACCAAGCCAGAATCCACTTCTCAGTCTGTTAGAGCCATTTTTCCCCCTCCTGACAATTAAAGCTAATATAAAGACTTTTATTAGACCTTTGGAGCCAACAAGTCCAGCGATCTCAGTGTTCTGACAAATACATGATGCATTAGTGTGTCTATATGGATTGAAAGCAAAGAGGTCTCGTGACTATCAAGAATCAGGAAACACTGCCATAAGGGTTTCTTTAACCCTTTTTATTAAAGCCCACATTCTTTCCATGCTGCATTTTTCCAGTAAAGCAAGCAGAATACTGCCACAAAATGTGGCCATAAAACAGAAAACAGTGAAAACAAATGACATCTCTTGTGGATTCCCTTTCTGGGCTATGGTTTTACACAAAGTCAAGTTCTCATTAACACTCTAAAGGACTGGCAGTAAGACCAGCTCACAGAGAGAGAAGAAAGCAGAATTCATTCCACCAATAGTACTCACGAAATATTGAGTAGCTAGACCCGCAATTAACAGAGAGCAGAAACTTGCAACAGGAACAACATCCCTTGGGTAAGGCCTGAGACAAAAATAAAAGTTCAGGGTACCAAAGATCAGAAACTCCAGAGAAAGTCATGGAACACACATTTAAGTGAAAACTGGTGCACTGTATGGGGACACTGAAATAAAACATCACAGAAAGATAATGATCCTTGTCTCAGTCAAAGCAGCAGAATCACAGAACGGTTTGGGTTGGAAGGGACCTTAAAGATCCCCCTATTCCAAGCCCCCTGTGATGGGCAGGGACGCCTTTCACTAGACCAGGTTGCTTCAAGCTCCATCCAGCCTGGTCTGTATTATCATTCCCAATTATTTCAGTGGGAATACATTTCCCTCAAATTCTAAGTGTGTCACATGCTACAAAGGAACACACATGGAAATCTAGAGTCTATTTTTGTCTGCCATCCTTAAATAGTATCTTAATTAATCAAAAACTTGTGGCAGCTCCCTTATCACAGAACAGAAAAATAATTATCAAAATACATGATAAACTGGTCATCACAAGTCACAGAAAAGAAGCAAGGAACAAGTTCCAATGCAGTGTCCAGAAGATCTGCTCATATAGCAAAGGAAACTGAGAAAACCACATCAAATCTCTACTGAGTTTTTCTAGTAGGTTAATTCTGAATGATAATAGAGTTTCCAAATTAGGCTGTGCAGGCAGGTGTAATCATTACAAAGACTGATAGACTGTACAGCACCAGCGTTCAAACCTTAATTTAAATCTCTGGTAGAATTCATATTAAGAGACATATTAGCTGGCTGCTCTTAGACTGCTGTGAACTTTCCATTATATAATGTAGTCTGTAAAATATTTTCCAGTAGACTGTTTGCTGTCCTAATTATACAGTGGGGTATATAATCTATATAATTTGTAGTTCATTCTCTCCTTGGCAAATTTCCAGCAGTAAAATAGTAAACCCGTTGTATGTTTTTAAGTCAATAAACAGTTCAAATATAAAATAAATTTATTTTTAAAGATCTATTTCTCCTCTTTTGTTTGTTTTTCTTAAAAAGGAAGCTTTTTAGTCTGATAGAGATCAAATAAGGATCAAAATCGACAGTTTTAATACTACCAGATCTCGAAGAGAAAGTTGACAGAGATTATAAAATACGAGTCTGGGGGACTGTGCTTAAAACTGGAATTGTTTAGGTTCAAAGGACAGTGAATTCATTAAAGAAGCTACTAATAAAAATCGTTGTGGCCTCTTATTAGTTTTCAATATAAAAATTATTTGACATTTGCATTACAAGCTCTGCCCTCCCTAAGGGAACAGTCATTTCTCTGTACACAGTGTATGCTCTCTGGAACACAGAAAGGTTACTGCAAGGTAATCAATCATTCCAACCACCCAGCAGTCTTGTAAACAGCCAGCCAAACTGTTCACTCCAGGTTGCCTTGCAGCTTCTTTTCGATTTGTGCAGGGTATAAATACATATGCATAATCAATATTGTAATTTAATTCCCACCCTCTAATGCTGCTGTGATTCCTGGCAGATTAATTCTTAAAGGACTGCACCTGGAAAGAGTACGAGATGATAAGGACAGCTCAGTACTTTTTGGGGCCATCAGGGAAACGCTCTCAATCACAACAGGCTGCTCGTGCCACAGTGATGACTGGTTAGTGGCTCCATTACAGCTGCCAGGTGCTTACAGTTAGTTTAATTCCACACAAATCCTAGGGCTGATCAGAATAAAATTTCAACAGTGATAGTATTAATAACAGTAGGGAAACAGGAAACATCCCCCTGTCCCAAGCCATGTGACTGCCATCACCCTTGCTGCTGCTGCAGCCCCGAGCCCTGGTAACATCGATGGCTGTGAAGGAGTGAGAGGGAGAAGAGGAAGGAAGGAGAGGAAGGAAGATAGATTGGATCCAGGTGCTCCACGCCAGATGAAAAGCTTGCAGAAGTGTCAGTTCACTCTGATTTTCAGGCAGTTTCTCAGTGAGTTCATGGTCCCAGCTCCACTTGACTTCAGAGCAGGGCTGTGTCAGGACATGCCTCTCTGAAATGTCAGGCTGCCTGCCAGGGTCAGGGTGTGCAGAAGGGAGCACAATTTGCTATCACGCTACCCCTGCAAAAACAGAACAGCCTGCTCCTGCCAGCAATGGGTTTGTGAACACAAATGTATACACAGAACTCACAAACAGAATCACTTGAGAACAAAAATATTTGTGATACTATTCTGGGGTGTCAGAGTAAAGAACAGTAAAATAAAGAAACATTTGTTCTTCATGGAGGCAGTTATTTTTGTTTAAGATAAAGCTTATTTTAAAATCCCAGGAGGAAATCTCCTCAAAGGCTTTTCAACCCTAGATCTCAAAGTACCTGATAAAAAGCAAAACCACCATTCCTCCTTTTACAGGCAAGTCAAGAGGTATAATGGACTTATCAACGGTCAACATAGAAATGGAGAAGAGCTGGGAAAAGAACCCATTTCCCAAGCCTAGCAAAATGGTTTTCCAAACCACAGAACTCTCGGAATTAGACTGAATATACCTACATATATGTGTATACACACACAGAGAATACTGTTAGGCATGAGTAAGGCTATCATAATTCCATGCCTTGTCTTTTAGAGCCTATTCATAAGCAAGAACATTTAAGGGCCAACCTCAGCAGGTGAAACACATGTGCTGAACCTAGTAATTTCTGACAGTTTTAGTAACTGCATTCTGATTTCACAGGGTGTGAACAATTTAAAAGAACTGGGGATTCTCCTCATGTTACGTGAATTATTTACTACAGCAGTGCCACAGACTCAGTGCTTGAAGAGAAACTCCAACCTCTTTAGGTCATTGTCCTTAAATTACTTTCCCAAAAAGTAAAAAAAAAAAAACAACAGAAAACTCACAAAAACACTAGACTACTTATGTAAGTTTATTTCTCTAAAAGTCCCATTAAAGCCAAAGGGGCCATGGTGAAAATGCTGCAAGTTTTCCAAAGGGGTGCACAGATCACTGGATTCAATGCAGCTCAGGGATGCACGTGCAGCTCTCGGCATTAATAGGACAATAAACTCCCCAGTTACTAAAGATATGCAATATACCGGCTCAGGTGAAAGCATGCACTGGTTTAAACTTCACAAACAGAATTTCCTCTCTCTCTCTCCCTCCTTCCTACACGGAGCCCACCTTTCTCATTCAACTCACAAGCAGCTTCCTCAGCTAAAGAAATCAAAGAACAGCACCACCACAGGAAATCTCCACTGGGATATTCAGAAAAGCAATTTGTGAATTGGAAAAACTTGTGTCTGTACTCCCTGCTCCTGTTTGTACAGCTGCCCCCTCCCACACACAGAGATATTTTCAATCCAGCATTGCCACAAGCATTATTTTAGGAATTGCCTTTGAGCTGAGCCATGCAATACATTTAGATAATGGAAGTGGGGAAGATGACTGTCCAAAGAGGCAGGAGTAAAGCGGGCCAGCTCTGCATCCCTGTGCTTAACAGCTCCTGCATTGCACTGGAAGTGCCACAGTAAAGGTTACAGGTGGCTGGCTCCCAGCTTTGGTCCACGCTGAATGGGTTAGAACCATCTTGGCTGGAAAACCCAACTTCTCTCTCCTGTGTTCCAGGAGGTTCATTCTCATGAAGTGTCTCAGATGATTCACGATGCTCATGGGGTCATTACTAACAGACCTTCTCACTGGTCAAAAGCAAGCCTGTACAAAACCCACAGAATATCTCATGTGGGTAAGCCTGTTAAAAATCTTATCATCTCCACAGTTTTTGTCAGTTGGCTGGAAGGAAACCATCCCTAGAGTACCACCAGGAAAGTAACAATAGGGCTCATCAAATGAAGGGCTATCACCATTTTTTTTCACATTCATGTTCATGTACTAATTCATCAGGGATCAGCATTCTCCAAAACAAAACTGCTCTGGAGCAAAGGATCTGTCTTCTGCCATCTGTATTTATTAGCAGGGAGATCAAGTTTCTCCCAATAAAATCAAGTCTCTCTTTCACAGGCACTAACAAAAGAGTACATTCTTCTAATGCCATCCAAAAGAGCCGAGGAGCAGAGTGAGCCCACCTTCCATTACAGATGAGGCAAATAAAACACATTTCTGTCTGTACCAACATCCTAACTCTCATCTCACCTGTGGCAATTGCTCCTCAGAATAGCTCAATTCCCTTCAGAGATGTTGCTACAGCACATGTCAATATAAATGAGATCAGAAACAGTGTGACATTGAACAGCAAAACAGACTGGTGTCAACAACCACTTGGAATTTATTTTTTTTTTTTTACACCTGGTAGTATTATTTTGCATCTTATATAGTCATTAGCGGTTTACATATTCTCTATATTTTGAAGACTGTTATATAGCTTTAAATGAAATAAAAAACATATGAAGAGGAAGGATATCTAGACTGAAAATGCCTCTGGAATTACTTTGAAAAGTAATTTTTTATCTTTTTTCTATCACAAAAAGATACTTTCTTTTAAAGGGAGTGCATTCAGGTGATGAATCATGGCCTCAGCAGAGATTTTACAGTCTGTGATTGAGTCATAAAGGAGAACAAAGCTGAGAACTCAGTCAGGGTAGCTGGCAGTTGAGAGGACAGGGACACAGGCAGCAGGCTGGGGGTGAAAACATACCAACACTGCACAAAGGATAAAAGAACAATTATCAAGGCCAAATAGAGGCATTCAACTCTCACAGTCCAACCCCATGAGACTGAATATAAGCTTTTCTCTTTTTTTAATGTTTCATTCTAATCTGATATTGACAAAGATTTTTATATCTTCTGATGTTTCCCCTGAAAAAACCTAATGCTCTTTCAAACTTAGTGTTTCATGTTACATACCTCTCTATTTTTCAGGAAACACAGAAATTATACTTTTTCAAAAGCTTCACACAGGTTTTGTATTGTCCCAGATTTCAACTTTCCCATCACTGGAGCAAAGATCATGTATAACAGACTTTTTTCCCTGTTTGTTTAATGATGTTTTAAGGATTGAAGGTCTGACGCCTTCTTTGGGAGTAGGGTTAGGGGGGTGTAAATTTTATATTTACGTCTTCTCAGCCCTAGGCCTTCGCATTGACCAATTTATTTTTCCACTTACTTCAAGCCATCAACCTATCTCTGCCATTAGCTCTGATTTATAATGCCTAAGAACATCATCCAATCATGAATCTTCCTTGGGAATGCTGTAGTGGCATGCAAAAAGGACCCCATTTAGTACTCTTCCTAGGGTAGGAAACATGAAGTTTCCAGGGCTATCAAAAACATGAGAGGCTCTTTTGTCTGACGTTCCCATTCCAACCCTCACAAAGTATCTGCTCAACAGAGAGCAAGCACATCAGGCACTTACAGGCAGGGAGAAAAGGGCTTTCCTGTCTCACAAAACTAAGACTTCCAAACACTCCCTTCTCACAACCAGATTTCACAGAATCCTTTCAAACCTTGTCCCCAACAGAAAAGAGAAAGACCAGTTGACTAAACTAACCAAAAGCCAGAATGAGGGAGACCCAGAGCTCAGACTCACAGCCTGAACTGGGCAGAGCAGTCGCAACTTCTACAAGAGCATCTCACTTGGGTCATTCAGAGGTTTCTGTGCAGCTAATCCCTCTCAGATTTCCAGTTTCAAATTAAGAAATCTTATTGTTTCCTGTCTCTTACTGAGAGTAAATAAATTTAACAAATCCCAATTTTTTCCACCTAAACACTACTTCTTAAAAGTCTTCATCTTGTTTTTGTCAGCCCATGCTTTTGTCACATATTTCATAGGATTGGTATGGGGTGGGATATTCTATTTTAAAACAATGCAGAGGAAGGCTGGAAAATGTTGCCTCACTAAACCTCAAAGCTTTCAAAATGAGGATTGCAAACAAAGAGAGCAGGATTTATTTTTTCAGTCAATTTCACGATCTCACTGATGTTATTCCTTACTTTTTCCTGTCTTTATCGCTTGGCCACTTCTGCTGTAAATCGTCTACACAGAGTGGAGGAGGGCTGTAAAGTGATCTTAGGATTTATTACACTGCTTTTGCAGGATTAGGTTCTGTGAAGCAGCATACAGAAGATTCCTAGGGAAACCTGAGCCCTCTTTGGTCATCTTGATCTTTTCAGCTAAAACTTTCTGAAGTCACATAAGTGACATAGGAGCCTAACCCCTGAGCTTTCAGTACAACTTGTGCCTCACTGTTAATGTTGCTTTTCAAAGGGAATTTAGAATAAAGATATAGTCAATACTACATGAAAATATCAAATATAGTTCACTTAAATGTTGTTAGAAGAGTTTTGCAATGTAGTTTTATAGCCAGGAGTCACCATTTCAGTCTGAACTATTTGGCAATTTTATATAGGAAGTGCCCTATATTCCTGTGCAGTATCACATCATGTTCTCCTGAATACCAATGAAGATTCATCTTGAACACTGCAGTGCAATGAAGAGCAAATTAATATCCACTGATCTGCCACTCGTCATAAAAAGTCTTGCCAACAGTTCTCACACATCTCTTCTCTATTGTTTTGTCCAATCAATAAAAAGACTTATCTCTGACTTTCACATGAAAATGGAGAGGAGTGAGCGCTTACCCGTCTTGTACAGCACTGTGCTCTTCTGAGAAATGTTTGGCAGGTTCTGCTTCTTACAGTAACACTTTGCTTTAATGGCACTTTAATGCTGACTTGACAGTGGAAGTCCCATAGAAATGTTCAAAGCATCCACATTAATGTTAAATAAAAGTCATTATGATTTCAGAGATGTGCCAGGACAGAAATATCTAATCTGGCAGACTCCCTGGGAGCACGAGTGGGAGATGCCTGCTAACCTTTGGAAAGAGCTGCCAGCCTGTAGAGGCAACAGTCTCCTGCACGACACAGCACTTTCCTCACCAGGGTACCCAACCCTCCTTAAGGCTCCTTCACATTCACTCTTCAAATCAAATTTGCTCTCGGGTCGCTCCTGGGGCGAAGGGGCAGCAGACAGGCAGGCAACTGCAACCTGAGACACAAACAGCACCGGTAGTAACAGAGATGTTTTGCCAAGGATGAGCTCTGTGAAAGCTCCTGCAGAAGCTTGGAGCAGACAGAAGAGATCTTGCTGTTGCAGACTGATAGTTTATCTTAAATGTGCAAGAGAGAAATGCAGCATAAAATTTGCTGAGATTTGGACTGAAATTCAAAACTTAATGAGCGTAAATCATTCATGGTTTGAATCCCTTACTAGAACACAGAAACCCTGAGTCAGTTCCTGGATTTATTCCCTGCTCCTGCCTGCCTCTGCTTCCTCCTCACAATGAGAGGGGAGTTAGTCCTTGAGATTCCCTGGCTACTACTCCAGGAAGGGGACACGTACCTTCCCCAGTTGTGTATAGAAAGAGATGCATTAACATACTGGTATGCTTACTACAGCTGGAAAAAATATAAAGACCTTTTTTCAGAAGGTGAATGAAACTACAAAGGCCAAGACCAGAGCCACTGACTTTGTATTTTACATTTACAAGCATTTTTCTTTCCCTTCCCTCCACACACACCTGAACAAGCACAGAAAGAACCAGACAAGCAGGTGGTTCTCCAGTTTTCTATTTTTTTCTCCCAAAGTCAGAGGTAGATTTTCAAGAAGAGAGAGTGTAAGCCAGGCAAAAGTAAAGTCTTGCAGATACTGAGGGGAGTCTCACCTTTGGAACAAAAAACAGGTTGGATCCTGAAACAGGAAAGTTAATTTTCCTTCCAAAACTTGACCTTTAAATGCTAAATATTGCTGACCCTGACACCCATATCTATACCAAATTACACTTTTAATCTTACTCATCTCCAACTCTTAATTTAAACTGCTTTGTCTTAAGCCAACCCTAAACAAGCCATCAGTTCTTAAGTAAGTCATGTGTAAAAATCACCGGTTGAAAGCCGAAACACTCCAGCTGCTTGGAGCATATCAGCCTCATGTTTCAGCATGACTTGATGGGCAGAGAGTAGGCTTGTGTGCAATTTCCCATCATTTGTCTGCCCCACAAACTTTCTCCACTGAGGCTGCTGGACATTTAGAGCTCAAATAAATCTGAAAAATTTATCCTTACTTTTCTTCAAAGCAAATTTCTGTGTTGAGAGAGAAAATTACTCATACAGAGTGGACACACATAGCCCTCACTGCACTACTTCTGAGCATTGGCTACTATGACGCTGGTAGGAAAATACTGCCAATTAAAAAAAAAAAATTGAGCAGTTTAATTAAGTGACCTTCATTTCAAATAATACAGATCAAAAATAATTAATAAAAGGGATGCTGCAATCTCTGTGATAATATTTCATATTTACTGTTGGAGAAATAATCCTTTAAAAAGGTCAAATGGGCTCCAAAGGTGCAATTGAAAAGAATAAATTCTCATGCAAGTTTAAATTCAGTTATGGGCTACAGAGCAGGTTCCAGGCAACGTCTGTATGGCGAGACAGCTTCCCTGTTTGCAGTAACTACAGAGACAGTTTCTCCATCTACAAAAGGGATAATGGTGTTGACCTTCTTTGTGCATTCCTCTGACATCCACTGATGAAAAAGATGCCATAATAAATACACTTTCTCCTCAGACTGTAATCCTGTGAAGTTTCTGTGCAACAAAGCAAGAGTTACACCATCTTTTTCTGCCCCAGCATACAGAGACTGTCCTTGAGAACAGGGCAAGAAAAACAGAGAAGAAAACATCCTGCTAAGGAATAGAGATATTCTTTGTTAAACCACAACTGGCAACTGGGAACCAAGCAACGGGGTAGCTGCCACCAGTGCTAAGCCACTTCTTTTTCCATGAGCAAACCTGAAGTGAACAGCAACTCATGATTCATAGCCCTATGTAGTTAGAAAACACTTCAATTTTAAAAATTCCAGAAGCTGGGTGCTGTCTTCTGCAACCAAGGCAGACCCCAGCAGGTAACACAAGAGCTGTGCCTTTTATTGTATAGATAGAAGAGTAGAGGCCAGAATATAATTAGCCTTCATTTCATAGTCAAAATCAGGGCAAATATTATTAGAAACATCTCCCCAGGGCAGAGCATGCAGCCCTGGGACATATCCACTGCAGGGCAGGGCCTCAGATTTGCCTGCAGCAGCACAGGCCCAGAACTAGAAAATTCCTCATGGACATAGAAGGACACACTGTCAGGCCTTTTATAACCTCTCTTTTTATATACATTTTAAAATATGTATAGTTCTTTGCTGAAAGGCACAAAGTGGTTTGCATCAGGGATTGCCCAGTAAAGTCCTGACTGCTTTACAGATGTCACTGTAAACTGATTCAGTTTTTCCAAGCAGCCCACAGATATGTTTTAAAGACTATCAAACCTTTAGTGTGATTCAAAAGTTGAAGTCACTAAGCAAGTTCAGAGCCTAAGAAATAAATCACAGGGCTCATATAAAATATACATGAAACAGTTTTAACTTATTTGCAAACACACAGAGATGTGTCAGGTCATCTTACTGACCACATGATGTTCCTTTGCCTCACTACTTGGGTGAAAAGTTGAAGCACCCAGTGGAGGGACTAAACCCCTGTTTTTTCACCCCAAGAACAGGAGCAGCACTGGCAGCAGTGGGGCACAGCTCCCACACAGCCCTGCCGGCGTTCGCTTCAGCTGGGAACCGTAGGGATCAGCACTTCTACAGCAGGGAAACGAACCCATTCTTCATGCCTCTCCCAAGCCACAGTATCCTCTTTCTGAGGCTGCCAGGAGCACTGGCTCCACTTTTCATTATGCCCACCTAATGCAGCTGCAGTATGTGATGCATTCCCACTAGAAATGTAGGGCAATTTGGGTACTGCCAGCCCAGCTAAATTTACCCACTGAAAGTTGCAGTATTTATTTAATAGGAGACAATAAAACAATCCACTTTATTTTTGCTGTGTCTTATTCCAGTCTATAAGATTTCTTCCCTCAGTTTCAAACAGAGTGAGTGAAAGCTCCTAAAGAGAAAGTTTATTTGCTAAGAACACAGTTTCTATAGCTTTTGAGGACTTGAGAGAAAAAAGGCAGTAGCATAGAAAATGAAAAGGCAGGAGAGCTAGCATATTTGGAATAGTATTATCCCAAACTGCAGTTCTTATATTGCATGAATCCTGTCCAGCCTCATTGGATTACTAGGCCTGAATTTGATAGTTTAATAGCCAAGATTACAAAAACTCACACATAAAACCAGCAGTTGGGAAGTGCAGAAATTCACTTCTAGTATTAGCTACATTCTTGAGAGGGGTAATGTTAAATCTGCCAGGAGAAGGTCAAGACCACACAAAGAAAATAAATCAAGGCGTTGCTATGTGGACCTGACCAAAGGTTAAGGATCTAAAGGATATGCAGATACTCTAACATATAAACAGCTCCTGGGGGATAATTGCTTAACCAAGTCCATTTGAGCAGTCCTGAACAGATGGTTTAGTAGGTGTGTCGACTATTGCTGTGCTTTGTGACACTATTTATTACCTGCTGAGACTGGGAACAAGTGATACTGTAGACACGTAGCTGGTTCCCTCTCTAATCATGTGTATCCTTGCAATATCCAGTGACCCAGAAATACATTCCCAGAGGTACCATCTCCCACAGGCAGCACGTACATAAAGCAACATCAGATAACTTCCTGGAGGAATAAAGCCTGAATAGATCAAGCACAAAACAGGTTGTTTGGCTGAATTTTCTCCTCACTGTAAATTACAGCTGTACTGTTAAATGCACCTGAGATAATACTGAAGCTGCTGGAAGTATATAAAAGACTCATCAGCTTTATTCTTGGCTCTGAATGCAGGGCTTATGGCTGCTCAGCTTGTTGGCCCAAGTTTCTTCAACCACAAATACTTTTCCTCTTCTTCCAGGCATCACACATACCAATGCTGTATGTTTTACCTGCACTTCTTCTAGTTCAGGCTGGGAAGAGGCTCACACCAGTTTATTCAGGGCAAGCATGACCACGGTGGAAGTGCAAGGGGAAGAAGCTTAAGCTCTCCCTGCTGATCCCACCATGGGACTAAGGGAGACAAAAGAACACTCCTGCCTGCACAGGTGGCCAAAGCCAGGTTTATGCATCACTAACTTCCCTGTTACAACAACGGTGAGTAGTAAATTAGGTTACACTCCTGTTGCCCACAGTGTAACAAGCAATGATGCTTGAAACAAATCAGCAATTTGAATAGGACATGCAGTAGCTGTGCTGGGCACAAGCTCAGAAGCTGTCAGCTCAGAGAACTCTTACCAGGACAGTGACTTTTCAGTATTGACCTTAAAAGCCCCCACCTTTGTAATAATGTCCTGGAATTCAGCCCTAAACTATTTTTTTCTAGGATCCACTCTTTAGAGTTATTAATTCCTATCAAACTCCTGCAATTTGCAGTTTTGCTCTTCTTTATCTGTGCTTCAGGTTTGCAAAACAAGTACACCAAAGACCCCCCCCCTCCCCAGCACAGCCATGAGCAATACTTCACCTCCTTTCTGTCACAGAGCCAGCTTTCCCAAGGGAAAATTTTGATCCAATAAAACTTGAATTTGACATTTGGTTGGGACTTTTGGACATCTGGCATACACAAGGGTCTGCTGGAAAGCTCAGCCATGTCTGCAGTGTACAGACAGATCCACTGCACACAGCCCACACAGTGCACCTGAGCCTGTCCAGGAGCAGAGGATTTACTGTCCAGCCTGTGCTGGACAGATTATTCATGGGAATGGCCTGAGCTGACATATCCCAAAAGCACTGCACTCATGGTACACATGTTGACCATATGTGTAGTGTGTGGCAGTGAGACCTGGCCCTTTCTCTTAATATTTGATCGGTGACTGTTTAATCTAGAGGAATTTTACACCTTGGAACAGCCCAGCATCACTGCGCTGCAGGGGACGGGGGGGGAACAGTCAGAACAGTGATGAAAACAGAAATTGAACAGATAGTAATTTGGAATACCAAAGAGAGAGAAAGCAATTTACAGCAGGAGTACAAAGTAAGGTGTCTCTGACGGAAGACAAAGAGACACTCAGTATATTTTATCAAAGCTAGAGCAGGCAGCCCTGTGAAAGATACGTTGAATATTTAGGTTTCCTGATTTCAGGTTCTGGGTAAGCACAAAATGCTCAAAGTTCATGCTTTAGGCCTCAATGGGCTGGGCCAGATACTTAGAATTGGAATTGAGAAACAGGGCTGCACATGGCCTGTGATCAGTGCCTTAAACAGAGGGAATGTCACCGTTCCTGCTCGTTCACTACCTTCCCCCCATAAACAGACTTTTTCTTTTCTAAGCCGATGCAAGAAAATGGTTGCTAAAAAAGAATTCAGAGCCTTGACAATTTGGACAATCCTCCACTAATCTTCCCTTCAGGGTGCCCACAATCCTTTAAAGCATGACAAACTGACCGAGGGAGCTCCTTTATAGTCACTGGGCTCTATATCTTTATAAACTGGCTTTTCTGTATGCAGCAGAAAACCTGGGAAAGCAGACACTGTACAAAGGAAGGTGGAAACAGGCACATTTAAGAGCTCTTGAGGGGCCACCAGATGAAAGGAAAAGATCTGTGCACAATAATATGACTCTTCAGGTACAGAGGGGGAAAAAGCTACTACAGCCTTGTAGAAGAATCCCACATGCCTGCTAATCTACCCACCAAAGGTTAATTGACACTTAAAAAAAAATTTGGAAGGCTCTCAAAGCCAAAAAACCAGCTTGCCAGAGAGCAAAATCCTCCCCCCACCACCGTTCTGCTGGTTTAGCTGTTATGTGTACCAGAGCCAAACTGATACACCCCTGACACGTGCAGAACGTTACAGCTCCGGGCAGCTTTTGGTTCAGTGGGGTTGAGAAAGTTGTGTGTGTAATGACAACCGAGTTCATTCTCCCCCTCCATATTTTATTTTCTTTTTAGGATTATCTCTGTTTTGATAATGCCACCCTGATGCTTCCAAACTGGTGGGGGGAGCACACTGAAACACACCAGCTGCTAACAAGCTCATTCTGAGCTGTACCCAGGCTAGAGAAATTCTTCTATAGATTGGAATGGCACATGTCAAACACAACTTTTAAGAAGCCAACTCTGACATATTTCCAACTGCAAATTTCACACCATTTTTTTTTTTTTTTACTGGCTATCTGATATTGAGTTCAAAAACATTGCAGTGCTAAACTAGTCACCTGCCATATGGCATTTCAATTGCTGAAGATGACCAAGCCTGAGTTCACAAATTATTTTTCATTTAGACACCAGAAATAGCATTATAACAATGTGGACAGAATGGATATCATGCTGTTGGGTAACAACATACTGTGATGCAGACATAGACCATTCTGTTACACATAAACACACACACATGTATATTTTTATATATATAAAAGCTTTCCTCTCAGCCTCGATTTAGAGATTAGGACTGTCATGAATAAACTTGGAAGATAAGAAACTAGATCTCTCAGATATCCCTGTGAAACTCAAAAGCTGACTTGTACTACCAAAGACTTTTTCATGCATTACTGCATATAGCAAAAAGTAGTACAAGAATTGGACAATTTAATACTAAGATTGTTTCCAAATGAACTATTACATGAACTCTAATACCATTCCCAATTTTCAAGATTATATATGTTATTACAAGAGACTTAAACAAAAAACAAAAAATGATATGGATGTCTGAAAATAAGACCTCTCAGTTAATAATACAATTTCCAAACCTATTCATTTACTTTGTCTTTTTTATTATTATTATGGCAATAAATTTAGAAGTATGTCAGCAAACACATGTGCTGCACCTGTGGGAAAGCAGAATTAAGGTTAACACCTATGCCTAAAAAAAAAAAAAAAGATTGCTTTTAAAGATTATAATTCACAAACTGTGCATACTAATGCTACTTCATCCTTCTCAGCAATTAACAAAGATGAAAAGAGAGACTGACTAAACAAATAGACTTTGAAGCATCCTTTCATCTATTTAAGAAACTGGTGGGATCTTATTGCCATCACTTTGCTGTGTTTTATAGCTTCCTGAGTATCTTAACTAAAAAAAAAAAAAAAAAATCAATCTGTTTGGAGCAAGCCCTACAGGTATTTTTCAAATTAGAAATACCTGAAAGTTTATCATCCCCCTCTCATTCATAGAGCTCTTGACAAATATGATCAGAAAAGATTGATATTTTGTCTCCTCATTTCCTGTACTTGAAAGATATTTTCTCCATGAGTCACTATTTCAGCTCGTCATTCTTCCATTCTGGGGCAAGCAGGAACAGCTCCTGCCAAGAACCAGCCCCTCATCCTGAAAGGCCAGGAGAGACATCCACAGCAGAGATCACCTGGGTGGAACACAGGGGGAAAGGCATTTGGGAAGTGATATTGGGAGCTGAATAAATCCTGTGAGAAAATGAGAAAATTTGCTACTAGAACAAATTAAAAAACAAACAAACAAAAAAACAAAACAAAAACCGAAAAACAAACAAAAAAACAAAACAAAAACCGAAAAACAAACAAACAAAAAAAGAAGGGGCAAGCTTCCTGTTTCATGTTCCAGGACAATTTAAGTTATAACCAATTACACCAGCAGTAACAATGGCACCTGCACCCATGCAAAGGTACAAGCAAACTAATCATATAGCAAGATAAAAATACCCATCTCAAAAGAGCTGCTGCACCTCATCTGAGAAGGTAATTAAAAAACCTAAAATTCATTTCTCCTTTTTACCTTTGTCCAGGAAAATTTTTGGTCAGGATTTGGGGAAAATGAGCATTGCAATACATGTAAGCAGTTAATAGTAGAAAAATAGGAAATAAAATTGACAAATTTTGGTAAATAAAATAAAATTAATACATTAAGAAAAGAAAGTATCTTGCTTAACCTCTTCCCTGCCCTCACAAAATAGAGGAAGACTTGAAATGAATCTTGAAGTTCACACTGTATATGAGAGAAGAAGGGGGAAAAAAAAATAAAGAGAGAAAGGAAAGAAAACCCTCAATAGACTCTGACACTCTTCAGAAATTCAAAATCTCAGCAGTCTGCTCAGGGATGCCAAATGCACATTATCATTGTGGCAGGTGACCCCCAAGCACAGGGCAAAGCCCAGGTGAGGCCAGGACAAGGCTGGCACAGGGATTCAAAGCAGGCACTGAAGAGCTCTTCCAACAGAGCTCTTTAAGACTGTGCACAATTTAAGCAGTCCCATATTTAAATGCTCTGCTGAAAGAAGGCTTTTGTTTTGAAAGTTCCTGTCAGTGCTCTCTTTTAATAGGAAATCAATATATCATTTGTTTTCTAGAAAGTAGACACTCGTCCTTCAGGACTTGTGCAGGCAAGTTTAGCTCTGGTGGGAAATTGAGTAGTTTTGACCTAACTTTTCTTTTTTCACGAATGTCACTTTCCTTACCCTGGGGATAGGAGGTAAGAGAAAAGCAAAGGGAATGAACATTATGGTATAAGTTATACCTAGTACTAACCATGGCTGAATTACCAGCTCTTAATTATTTTCAATGCTGGCAAAGCAGAAATCCAATGTGAGCTGAAAAGCGATCAAAAGATAAGAAAAATGTGATCTGTTTCCATTGTGTTTGGCTCCTACACCAGCAGCAGGAGGAAGAAGAAAGTTGATAGGGCTGGTTGACAAGAACCCTGCCCTGCAAGTAGACACAGATGAGGCTTGGCAAAGACTTGACAACAGGAGGGTCTCAGAATAATCTCCTTTAATATCAATTCAGGTCACATAAAAGAGAACCTTGGTTCAAAAAATAAATGAGTGAAGTGTCTCATTCATCCCCAGAATAAAGTGAGGAGTTCTTGGGCTTTCTGGAAGGAACTGGAGGGGCAAGAAACAAGGAGTACACTCTGGTCTGCTCCCAGGCACAGTGGCAGTTCACCACCTTAGGCAGATTGGAATATCAAAGCAGCCTGAAGAAAACAGCTTGAATCCCTCCTTCTCTTCCTTCCTGAACTGCAGACAAAACCATGGCCTTGTTGCAAGATGTTTATTTACAGCTGCTTAGAGTAGAATGCAAACAAACATCTTGTAACAAGCTGCTTGATGGCATCCCATTACACAGACAGAGCTCAGCAGTGCTTCAGCAGGTACTCAGCAGTGCTGCTCAAAGACTAAGTCACTGAGAGAACATGCAGAATTAAATCTTATGCCATTTGCCCACCTTCATCATTCTTCCCATGGAAGGCTAACGTTCAAACATCTGATCTGCAATCTTAGTAAGAAATAAATCATTGAACAGTCAATGATAAAAAGGGAACAATTTCAAAAGCAGCAGTTCATATTCACAAGGTACTAGAGTTGAAGGAGTAAAAATATGATAAATGGCAGTTCCATAGCCACACACAGGAAATCCACACTTGAAAGGAAGACATTGAAAATTAGATTCAGACACTGGATAAGTAATATTGAATTGTGTATACAGAGTACTGGATCACTCTTCAGTCACAAGGTAGCTGACTTTTGGGGGCTTTTTTTAATATTGACACCATTAAAATTTGTAAGCTGGGATAACCTGTTTTGGTATGTCTTCTCCTTTTACATAAAAGCAAGCTTGCCTATCTATGACAAAAAAAAAAAAAAAGTCTTTCAAGGGAGAAAATCCAGCCCTTTGATCTAGAATGACAGTCCTTGCAGATGGGCACAGACCGTACAGACAGAATTTCTCCCTTTGGCTCCCTGGCCGCACCATGCCCCTTCCATGGCAGATATAAATATCTGCTTGAGTGTTAAATATCTGTGCTGCTGTTCACAGCACGAAGTTCCAGGGTGCTGGACACTGCACAGCTGAGGACACAACTCCTGGTGTGAAGTGCTAAGAGTCCACATTCCTTACAACTCACACTCCAAACCTCCCAAGCCTTGACAAACCCAAGGTTTTGATATAAAGCCACTAGTTAAATTGTTGCTTCTGAAGAAACCTACTTTTCTTACAACGAGAAGATGCTTAAAGGGAAAACAATCAGAGTATGGCACCGACAATGCCAAGGTCATGGATTCAATCCTGTATGGGCCATTCACCCAGGAGCTGGACTTGATGATCCTTGTGGGTCTCTTCCAAATCAGGACATTCTGTAAACTCTGTAAACAAAGTTTCATTCTTACCATTCTGAATACACCATTCATCCAAGACACGAAAAATGGGACCTTGATGAAGTTCTGTTGCTGGAGAAGGCTACAGCATATCCTGGCACTGCTGGTACCTTGTTAGGCTGGTGGTAGGTCCATATGAATCTGAAACAAGATCCAGGGAAGCAGTTGGTCTCTACATAGTCAGGGCAGGAGCAGACAAATTGAACGCCTTGCAACATCACGTTCCTGAGGAAGCCCAGCATGTGAACATGGGCACATTTGAGTATCAGGTAAAGGAGAAGTTTAAGTTATCAAGGTTACTTTCTGGAGCTGAAGTTGGCAGATGTGCAGTTTTCACACAGCACAGCTTTACTAGCAAGATTGCATCCATTCAGCCCAGCAATTTAAGAATTATAGGAATCAAAGTTAACTTGTGTAAACACTGAGGTACCTAAACAGGATTGAAACAAGCTTGGATTTGTTTGCCAGAACAAGCTAAGGTATTGAAACGCACCAACATTAAGGATCCACACAGATTTAATGGGACTGGTTTTTAAGTGAATTGTGAAACTAGTTTGTTGTTTGAGGGTTTTCTTTGTGTATATAGTATAAAATATAAATTTCTATACCATTCCTATACAAGCACTTCCATCCCTCCTGGCAAAAACCTGATTAACATGCCAGGACTGCCATGTTTCTACAAGTCCTTTTTGTATGGTCTGACTGCAGCTCTTAAGTATTTAGCCTGCTTTCACCTCACTACTGCTTTGCTGCTCTCGGCTATTAATCCCCAAAGTAATAATCCCTGACCTGAACTTGTTCCGATTTCTTTCTTGTTTTGCCTCAGGTTATTCACTTTCCACTGCTACACAACTTCTCATGGAGTAATTTCCCCTCCCAAATGTCTTCAGTAACACTGTCATGCAATAATTTCAATGGAGAAGAAAAAAGTAGAAGTATCCTAAATTCACATTTACATTCCAAATAATAAAGAATATGATATTTTCAGTACTCCAGAAATGTGCCATTCAAGACACTGACCCAATTTCCTTTTCAAATGGACAAATCAAATTCCCTTTAATCCTCAGAAGACAGGATGGATCCAAAATTTCCTTGAGAATTTTGATGATAGCAGGCTTTTCCACAGAATGAGTTTGGTTTTCATATTGTGCACAGTTTATTTTTAATGTCTACAAAGACTGTTGCAATTAAGACTCAGGGGATTCAGAACAGATGCCCAAAAACCTGCGAAGAATATCTGTGGTAAAAGGCCTTTATTTAAAAGAAATTCCTTACAGATATAGAAGAGTTAAAGAAAACAAAAAAATCTTTTTTTGGCTGTTCTGTTTGAAAATCATTAAAAAAATTAAAATTCTGTCAAAAGCAAATAGTTTAGATTTATAGGCATCTTATTCCATCAGTTGATTCAATTAGAATCACACTGCTTCAGTGACTTCTATGAAAGTCAGTAATTCCATTTCCCCAGTTATTCAAAGAGTCCATTTTATTTTTGTCTTATTTAAATAACTACTTCAAACAGAAATTAAAAGCAAGAACCTAGGAGCCCTCCCCCCAGTCTATTATGTACTCAAAAAGTAATGAAGTATTGTAAATGGACAAGCATATCATTGAATCACGAAAACAGAAGTCCCCACTGTATGCGAAGAACCACGGAGAGAAAATAAAAGCTTCCAACTGTTGGGTATAAAAACAGACAAAAAAGCCTTCCAGAAACTACTAAGAGAATAACAAAAGGAAATGGGCTATTGTCTCCTACTGTGTGGAGGGGCCTGGGGGGGTGGGGGAACAGCAATGAAACAATTCTCAGGTCTTACTTTTTGTGTACAAAGCTAAGAAAATCTCAGAGGAAATGACTTCCAGAGTCAGTGATAAGTGCTGAAATGTTTCCAGTGGAGAGCAGGGCACAAATCCTTATTTTTCCTTTGTGGGTGAAGAGGTCGCTAATGTGAGCCCAAACAGACCCTTCTCAAGCAGCAGAATGCTACAGAGAGACACCGAGATCTCAGGAGTGGCGCTTCCCTTTCATGGTTAAATGAAAGTCACTCGTGGAAGCAAGGCTCAGATCTGTCTGTGCATAGCAACTACATTCAGTCTGCTGCATCCATCTACTGGGGAAGGATGAAAAAAAATAAAGCTAAGAGTTCTTTTCCCAGAAAAACATGAAATAGAAAGAAAAACTATTTTTAAGGACCAATTTGTTGTTGCTGCTACAGCTTGTGAAGCCACAGCCTCTGATCAACCCCACCTGCAACCTCCTGGTGGGAAAAAGTATCAGTAATGGGGAGGTGAGAGTGGGAGAGCACCAAGATTAAAGAGCTTCCTTTGCTGTCCAAAATGCTAGAAATCAAAACAACAAGACAAACTGTTCCAAATACTTTATTTGTTGCAAACATTTAGCTGTGCACTTAGCACAGTTCTGCCTTGCAAGAAATTCAGGAAAGCTTTGGAATTTGTGATGTTGCACCCAGTTTGAGCAACACTGAAGGGAAGGCTCCTTTCCTGTGCCTGACCAAGGAGGCAAGAAAGCATTCAGAACCCCACAGCTCCCTACAGTGCTCCTCTGCACTGCTCAGCACAACAAACTCTTACTCCTCAACTCCTCAACTCCTCATCTCACTGGGTATCCTGAGAAGGGGTAGAGCCCTTGATGGTGTTTCCTTCCAGTCTTAATCCAACAAAGCATGGGAAGCCAACCACGCCCCCACACACCTGCTAGGCTCAGGCTGATATGGTTAAAGAAAAAGAGATGCTGAAAGCTAGCTGAGGACATAAAACCCAGGGGGAAAAATATATATATATGTATATATATATATACATATATATGTGTGTATTTCCTAATTCTTTGAAGAACTTTTGAACTTGGATCAGAACTGATACAGCGGGGCTGAATCAAGAAGATAGCCTCTTTGGGGGTGCAGTCCTCCTTGGAGACAGCGGCACAAATACTGAGAAAATAAATGATCCAGAGCTGATTAACTGAATAACCTGCAGCCTTTAACAGGACACCTTTAAAAGGTGCAACAGTGATGCCTGGTCATCCTTAAAGAGTTTCATCATCAGTGTAGCTCGAACCACAGCAGCCCTGGCTGCTGACTCAGGCTTCCTTGCTGCGGTGGTAAGCAGAGGGCAGGGAACATCCTTGGGAGCATCACAGTTCTGTCTTTGCCCCATTCTTCACTGGACACATCAGGTCTTTAGGATACCCATTGGCATCTCCTGCCTCTGCACTGAGCCAGAAATTTCCAGTCCCTCAGCTCTTGAGAACAAACTGTATTTCTTTTTAATATTCCCCATGGAGTCGGGAGCCTAAGACAAGAACAGACAGGAACCACTGCCATCCTTCACAAGAACAGTTTGACCCATTTCTCTTCTAGATATTGCTACATTCCAAACAGGTCTTTCCAGGCAAATCCTGTTCCATTCCAGACCTCCTTGAGTCTACTGTCTGTGGTACTTAATATAAACTTTGATTTATAAAAGTATAGCCAAAATCACAAACCCTTGAAATCATCCAAGAGACCAGTTCAAAATTAACCTGTGAGCGGAGGAACAGATCCTTGCCGCTTACAAAGCTTCTGTATTTACCCAAGGAATAAAGAAAATGCCCTCTACATATTTGCTGTGCTATGGTCCTGAATAGTGGCCTCATCTCTAGAATTTCAAGAGAGGTGCCTTTTCTTTTCCCTGCCCTCACCACCCCACTGCCTCTTTCTTCTTCCTTGTAAAATCATCATCTGTTCTGCACAACATCTTTCATCAATTTTGCAGGAACAAAATATTACCAAAAACATAAAGTGCAGGAAAAAAATGAACAAATTTCAAGACCTTCTATAAGCAATATAGAACAAAATTAAGTAACTATGCCATAATGCAAACTAAATCCTACCAGTTAATCACAACCAGGTAAGGTTTTCACGATGTAACCAAAATAGAAAGATCAATTTTTTTAAAAAATCACAACAAATGCAAAATTTGAAACAGAAATATCCAGAGAACTTAGAATTCAGTTCTGTAGTTCATTTATGCAGCCTGAATTTTTATTTACTTTGCATTTTCTGGGAAACTTCAATATTTACTTGATGGACATAGATACAGGTAGAATCTGATCTAAGCCTTCCAGTTTGCTCTGACATTGCCCCCTTAACAAACATGACTCAACTGTGGATCCCTAAAACCTGAGCTCACAGAAGAGAGTTCTGGGCAGGAGTTCAAGAGGGCTGCCAGTCAATAGCTATGTTTTTTTTACTACAGCATCAATTATTCCACCGTCATTCTTGGTGAATGCACAAGAACACGTTTGGTGGGAACTCCACAATTTTTCAAAGTACTCAGTTCCAGCACTGCAGATGCTACGCTGAAACCAATGTCATCGCTACCAAATGGCACAAGTGCCAGAATAAAGTGCTGTTTGACAGGTGGAAGTGCAGTTTTTGTTAAAAAGGCTCTCCTTCTTACTATTTTAAAAGCAGACTTCCTTCTTCGTTACTCATTTACGGCAAGCCAGTTACATTTTATCTGAACAATTCATCTGGTTCTCAAGTCAGATTTACAGCATCAACTTGCAGTAGCAATAAAAAATGTGAGGAAGATTTCACTCCTGCAGTTTTCCTATGAAGCCAACACCTTAAACACCATACCAAACCAATTCTGGAGCCTCCTACTGTGTAAGCAGTCCCAGTGAAAACAACTGAGTCAGGAACGTTCATGTTATGAACACAGCAGAGGACATATTAACTATGATCTACACCATCAAGAAGGTCATACAAAATACAACTTTAAGCAGCTTTATAATGTGAGAATAAAAGGGAGAAAAAAAAATCATTGTCAGAAAGTTGCACTTCAGTGTAACAGACTTTTTTTTTCTTTTTTTTTTTTAAGAAAACAGATATAGCTGCTTTGTTCTTTTTATAACTCCTGTACTTATTTCCAAGTGCTACAAAATAAGCCCAGTCTTTCATTAGTTTGCTTATTATGGTTCTTTCACCCTTTCTTTTTAGTGCAGATTATTCAGAACATTTTAGCTTCAGGGAAACTGTTCTCATCATCTTTCTTGCCATGTGGAACCAGCTGAAAAATATTAATGAAAGATTCACTAGGGAAAATTTTCTATAAGTATAAGCAACATCAATATTTCAATGTCTGAAAAACGTGGCTATTCTCTTGCCTTGAGTATGTTGTCAGAAATCATTGGACTTTAATGGATTCAAAATTTCTTGCCAGATTCAGTACATATCTTTCTTATGAAAATTCATAGGGGGAAAAGATATTTTTCTTTCTAAACAATATTTGGGGACTAAGAACCTGCTCATGTTTTACAATATACTGGTGGTAGTGTAGGTGGAAATACGACTGCTGATCTTTTCATCGTGGTCCTTGTAGACTGCTGGTTTCCCAGGCAGTTTCAGCTGTCACAGTTGCTTAGAGTCCACCGAGCTGTTTTTAGTTACTCATTCAAATATTCATAAGAACCGAGGGCTGCAGTTTGCTGTCTGGTAACAACTTCATTTTCTGCTCACACTGAGCTCGTCCTTGTGGGCTGCCTCTTCCCACCCAGATTGGCTTTTCCGCAGCCACATGACCCTTGAAGGATAATGGAGCTTCCCTGGGAGCAGGCGAGAGAGGCATGTTCTACCTTTTATCTTTGCTTGGCTGCATGATGAAAATAATTGCAGAAGACAGTTATGGATTACCAAAGAGACATGTGAAATGATCAAACCTGTATCAAGCACTGGTTTCTGCTACTAGAGAGAGCACATGCTTTAATTATTTACCTCGCAGGACTGCTCACACCTTAGGATGGCCACATTTTTGTGCAAATATTTACTTAACAATATTGTACTTGAGCAGAGTAATGAAAATAGGTGTAATCTCATGTAATGTCCCTGGGAAAGACCAATGGACTGCGACATTTCCCTGCTTGGGGGAAATCCCTAGAGTGCAACATTTCTATTATTCCATTAAAACTCTTGCAAAACAACCCTTCAGGGCAGCACAGTTTTGCATTTTTAGCTAAAGGAAATCACTGAAGAAAAGGAATCCACAACTGCTGCCAGTTAATAATAGTGTGTGGTAGGATTTCTAAGAGAAAATACTACTTAGCACACACAAAAACGCAGACACACTTCAATTAACGCAGTATTTACAGGAAGCTACACAACATCCTGCAGTTACAGGGGCGGCTTCCACCCCGTCGGGTATTTCCACAGCCAGGAGAAGGCACAAAGGAGGAAGCCCAGGCACCACCCTTGGCTGTCTGCACATCATTGCTGCTGTCTCACCTCTGTCTTCTCACTGCTTTGTACCAGCAATTTTCCTGGAGGAGCCCGTGGGCAGCCCCAACGTTATCACCCACACGGAAGAGGACGAGCTCCTTCCACCTTCATCTCTCCATGAAATTGCAGCCCAAAATATGGGCTTTCCAGAGAGAATTTTAAATTAATGTAACAGGTAAGCCTTTCCCTGGGTATCAGTTAAACAACTTACAGAGTGGTTTTTTGTGCTTTGTGGAAAAAGGTTTCGTTTCTGTCAATACAACATACTAGAAATATGGCATCTTAAAATCATCATCCTCTTAATTACACTGTCATGACACTTGCTTTAAAGATTGTCTCCTTCAAGGCTTCGATTGAAAGTGTTTATTTACACACTTACTGAACATAAGTACATAATAGCATCAGACAGCAGGGAAGTCTTCTGGATAAGCTACAACCTAAATTTTCCCTGTCTGTCCTGTTCCACTCCAGATTCAATGGGCAAAACAAAACAAAATAAACAAACCCTGTTGCAGGTTAAGCAAAAAAGATGATGGTTTTGAAGCTAATGAATGATAAAACCACCTTTGAAAGAAAGCAGGGGGAGTGGGGATAAAAAAGAGTCCAATAACACCATTTGTTTATATTAGAGAAACACCCACTGCTGCAGACACTGTTAAGATACTGTCAACGTTTCTATTATGATCCCATATTTCAAAGGCTTATAACCTGGCCATGAGAAGTCACTTTTGAAATTGAATCCAGAATATAGAGTGAGTTTAGCTACATTCAGTATATTATTGTCACCATGCGGACACCAAAAATAGGGAATAGAAATACATAAAAGAAAAAACAGATACAGCTAAATTAAAACCACGTGTATTGAAGACCTATCAATGCCAAAGTCATCTCAGGACCAAGCCACTCAGGTAACCCCTTGTCCTGTTGTCTTTAAGACAAAAGAGTGGACAAAAAAAGTATATTTTTTCTGGATTTTTGGTTTGTATTGTTTCTTTTCTGGTTGTTACTATCGCTTCCATTCAAGAACAAGAAAAAACCTAAATAAGCAAATCATGCAAGAGCATTATAAAATACATTAAAACCACAAACAAGGAATAAGGACCAAAATAATCTCTGCTTCTGCAGCACCTGCAAGACTTATTTGTTTCTTTGTGGAGACAGAAGGAGCAGAAGCTGTTTAGTCGAGGGAGGGGGCAGGGAAAGCCAACTTGCTGGATTTTGACCTTTGATGAAATCCCTTCAGTCTGCTCTCCGAATCTATTTTTTCTTCAAGTTTTTTTTTGTTTCCAAGGCTTCTGAAGAGCAAAAGGTTAATGAAGTAATCTATGAGTGAATGCTAACATATGCAACGTATGTACAGAAAAATGCACATCCCATTTTTAACATTTCTCTGGAAACAACTATGGCCTCTTATAGCTGCAATTTTGAAAGAATGCAATTATGGTATAGAATTTCAGCTACCTTTGGGCTGAGGCCTCTGGAGACACACAAAGAATTAGTGCATTGTTGTGCGATACATTTGTGAAATCATGTTCTCCTAATATTCTCCTCTAAAACTACAGAGCAATTCCTCCCAGCTAAAAATCATGTCTGTCTTTCCTTTTGTTTGTTAAAATGTCTCTTAACAGCCTAAAGGCTTATTTTCAGTTTCCAGAAAATCAAAAACGTGTGTCAGCTAAATTAGCATTAACTAACGCAGCTAAAGAGCTGCTCTGCTGATGACAAGAAGCACTCTCTGGGAATCAAGCACCAAAGGGAACAGATGTGCTGGTGTGGGTCTCCTGGAGAAGAGGGAATCTCACAGATGAGGGTTCTCCACCAAACTGGCTTGTGCACACACTGGTCAGCTCTGCCAGCCTTTTCTGAGTTTAGGTGTGAGCAGAGATAAAATGTGAGGAAAGAAGTTGGACCAAGCCTAAGTCGGCTGAACAAGCCTAAATGACAGGCAAAGCTAACATGTAAAACTGCACCTCCCATCACCATCAGACCTGACTCCTGGGGTGTTAAAACCAATGAACTTTTGCTGTTTTCCTTCGTGTAAATAGCAGTGCACCCAGGGATTAAGTTCACTGGCAGAAAGAAAACCCAGGTATCCCTCTCTTTTGGCAACTGGCTTGATGATTCTGCATCAGGAATAGAGTTGCCCCAGAGAGCTCCAAGTCTAACATGGCTTAGGCTTGTCTTATTGACAGGGCAAAATGAAGGTGTGCAGGAACTTAGAGACCAGATGTATTGTTCAGAATAGCCTAAACTTCAACCATGAGAGCTAGAAATCCACTTTAGAACCAAATTGTTCCTAGCATCTGTTTTACTTCAGCTAAGCTTCTGCTCAAGGCATTTGTTCAAAATTGACAGCACTGATATTAATGATACCTAATGAAAGAAAAAGTCAATTACTATCATGAAGTCAGTTCCTTAATACCATTTTGAGGCCATTGGATTGCAAAGTAACTTCAGAAATTTTGCTTTACCCAACAGGAAAGCCTGACTATCACAGGCAGCTGGTCAACTGCTGAGGACACCTGATGGCTAAAGACACCATACACATTCATAAAGCCCCAGAAGAACAAAATCAGCACCTAATAACTAAGAAAAACAGCATTACATTTTCATCAAGCAGTTTCACCAGTCACTAACACTGCCATGCTTAAGCCTGCCAGAACTCAGGATAAAGACTGGGATTCGAGTGTGGCACAGCTGCTGTACTTAGGTGCACACCAGGGCTTTGCAAGGCACATGAGTAACAAAGTGAGCCTTCATTTTGCACCATTCCCTGCACATCAAACCCTCAAATTTTCATTAAGTCTGTTCCCAGTTTTTCCAGAATATGAAGCAGTTGCAGGTTAGGTGCTGAGGTGAAGCGCAAATTTATTGACCCAGACACTGCCTACCAGTTTTAGCCAGATCCTGGTTTGGTCAGAGCTCCTCTTTACATTGAAAGAGCAAGGAAACTTTTACGTAAACCTGTTTAAGCCTGAAGATTTGTGGCTAAAGTCTGTTGTGGGTCTTCTACACTCTGAGTCCACAGGATCACTTGAAATTTCAGCTTTCTGAGCTGCAAGAGCATAATATACTCTGAGACCCTCTGCCCAAAACACCACACCAGCAAGACTACATTGCTTTTTCTCCACTTTGACCTTCTAGGCACTCCTGTAGTCTAAGTACAGCCTAATTCATGCAGAACACAAAGCTCTTCCCTCCTTTAAGTCTGTATTTTCCCATATAGATAAAATAATTGCCCTTACACCAGCTTTTCAGGATGTACCCTCCTCAATACTCACATGAGGTCTCACAAACACTGAGCAGCCTAGTCAAACAACAAAATACTTCATGTTTTACATAGTAAACCAGATTTCCCACGTTTTCCAAACAGTTACCTGTGAGACACTTGCTGTACTGATAAACAGAAAAGCCGTCTCCTTTCAATCCCCCAAGTATGGCACAACATATGCATTACATCAAAGTTTCTTCCTGCAGCATCTTCCTTCATTTCTAACAGAATTTACTAGCAGCAGCCTGGAAAATATCTCCTTACTCTTTAATAATGGTTTAAAAAAAAAAAAGAAACTCAAAACTATGCACTGGCAGAATCCCTAAAAAATAACTGTCTGAATGTAAATGCAAGGGTCTTGGAAATTTGTGTTAATAAAAATCTCTATGCTGTTACAGGTGAACACCAGGACCACTATAATGTCTTTTCTTCACTTACTTTGGCAAAAATAAGAAGAGGGGAAAGTTAACCATGGTAAACAAAAGAAAAGAGCTTAGGTTGACTTTTTTTTGGAAATGATAGGTATGTAGGTAGAATGATTATCAAAATTTCCTGGTTGGTAAGGATTACACTTTAGCAAGTTAGTCACAATAGCTACATTTGCTTTTTCTTTACACTTGGTCCTGAACCCCAACACTGAATCATGACAGTGTTGCCCAGCTTATAAAGAAAAATAAACTAGCATAAGGCCCAGCTGCAATATAAAGAACACTCGCAGGAATACTGCAAGGGTCAGAGTGCAGTCCTCTTGTTCCCACTTAGCAGTTGCAGCCTCGCTAAGAGCAGCAGTGGCAGAGCACAGCCCCAGCCAACACATCCCGCGCTGGGTGTGCCGAGCCCTGGCAGAGCCGTGACAGGCATCCCATGGCTGCGGGAAGGATGCACAGGGACCAAACCCGGGCTTGCACCTGGCAGTCCCTCAGGAGATAGGAATTACACCCATAAACCGTGTTAGATCCCAATCCCTGCACACCGCGGCTGCACAGAGCACAGGGACACAACCAAGGACGCCGAAAATGAACAAACAAACAAAACCCTACCAAAAACACTACCCAAACCCCACCCGCCAGCAAACCCACATTCACAATAAACACAGAAGAACCCATGCTTGGGGAGAAAGCTGCCTGGGTAGAAACAAGGCGTTTTCCAGCACCAACAGTAAATCCTACAGTAAATCCTAAACCCGGAGCGCCTGCCAGACATTTAATTTCTCCTCTTTTACTTTCGAAAAAGAGACCATGGTGTTTCGGCCGCTCAGCCCTATCCGCGGCGCTTCCCTGCTCCCTCTCAGGCATCCCTTATTCCCCCGCCCGCACAGGCTTTTCCAGGAGAGGAGCCCGCGGCTGCCGCAGCCCGGCCCGACGCTGCCCCCTGCCCGCGCTCCGCGGCCGCGCAGCCCCGCCCGCCCGGCGCCGAACACCAACAGCCCCCGGCGGGCTCTTCCCAGGCCTTCCGGGCATCCCTGCCTTGACAGACACCTAAAGGGTTTCGGGCTTTTCCCCTAAACGAGGGGGGAATAGGAAGAGCAGCTCAAAAGTCCGCTCCTCCCCTTCTTCTGCCCTTACGCCCCATCGCTCTCTCCTGCACCTGTTCATTTAGAGGCTGACTTTCAAAATTATGTGGGAAAATAAAACTTTCGAGAAGCTTAGCTCCCCACCATGCAACAATTCCGAATATTCCCAACCGCAACCAGAAAACGTCGCTGCTGCTGTGCACCCTGTCATGCCAAAAAACAGCCCCAAAATCCACATCAAGTGGCCTCTTCTCCCATTTCCCCATTAACAATTGCTAATGTCCTAAAAGATTTGATTAGCATATATTGGGTTTTATAGTGTTTTGATTAAGACTTTTTTTTTTAAACTGAGAAAATTAGTAGTAAGAGCACTGACTGAAACACAAAGCAGCCTTGTGGGAACGACACCTCCTCCAGCAGGAAGGACAAGGGACCCTTTGGGACTTTTATCTGTGCGTTCTCCAGAGCAGCCTCTCTGCAACAGTGTCACAACAGGCAGCACATGCTTCTCTCCTCATCTGCTGCACTCCCCAAACACACAGTTTATGAAATCCAGTCCCATCACCACCTCATAGACTTGCACAATATAAACTCTTGAATAAATGATTACACAAATTTCTGCTTTGCTTCCAAACCAAGCACAAACAGCTCCCAATCCTGATAAAGTTTGCTAAACCCACCTACTGAAGCTGCTAATCAGCCTGTCCCTGCCATTCACCAGCTGCAATTAATTTCTGCAACACGCAGCTGACATTCAAATTGAGTTACTGATGGTCCTGCATGTCCCTTCCTGCTGTCAGACCCAGCAGAGCCTCCTGTGCTGCCTGTGAGTGCTTTGCCATGGGCTTTGCAGGCAGAGCTGGGCAGGGGCTGAGCATCTGGGACACCAACTTAGCTCAGGGGACAGGAGGAGATAACTGGAAATGAAGCAGGACCATCCCTGTGCTCCCAGCATTGCTCAGGACAAACCAAACCCTCACTAATATTCTGCAAAGAATTCCTCCTCTCCTAGAAAAAGGGTTTCGAGGAGTTGAGACCAGTTTTATTATTTCAAGGGACATTTTCAGTCACAAAGCACTACAGGTTGCTCAGCTCTGATTTTCTGAGAGGAAGATCAGCTGTACAGATAAAGAGATGTTTGCTCCAAAACAGCAGTGATCTGAGTTTCCAGAGCAGTCTCATTATCAGCACAAGGAGCAAAGAGGATTTCTTAAAATTACCTGACAATTTGTTCTGAGGCTTGATCTTTTGTACTTCACTTAAATCCTACTTATTTTACGCCTGTTTTAAGCTGATTCCACACAACCTTAGAAGAGACTTTCATTCCCTTCATTTTACACGTTTTTTGATTACTCAGTTCTTTTGTTTCTAAGTTGGGTGAACTGGGTCTCATCAAAACAGCTTAGAAACCTGACAATAAGAAAATCTGCCCATAAATTGCTCTAAATGCACTTTTTAAAGAGCTGGTCCACACAGAAATTCCCTTTAAGAAGGACACTAGGAGACATCAAGGTCTCCAGACTCAAGAGGTGCATCAACATTTTCACTCTGCAGCATTAAAAGGCAATAGACCCTGTAGGCAAAATAGCTAAACTCCTTCAAAACTCTTCTTTCCAACTCACAGCTACATTTGAGCAAACCCACAGCACTGGAGCACGAACTCAAGGAGCCTTCTCGCTTCGTGCCCTTCCCTAGGGGCAAAGGGAATGGCAGGGGCATGGCTTGGGCCAGTGAGGCTCCACCCTGGGCTGATCTCCACAGCGCAGCACAGCCCCCTCTGTGTGACACAGGGGCTCCTGCAGGGCTGCACCCCTCCGTGTGACCCAGCAGGGCTCTTACAGGGGCAGAGCATCCTCCTGCCCTTCACTGGACACAGTCACACCTGGAACACACCACGGCAGGGGCGAGAGGGAACATCATCTCTCCAATCCCTTACTCCTGGAGCATTTGTCAAACAAAGCAGGTTACTCTGAACTACAGGGGCTTGTCCTGAGAATCAGAATTAGATCTGGCACTGCCTTCCCCTGCACATGCTCCCTCCTCTACTGTGCATTCAAATATAAAAGAGAGAGGTCCAGTCCTCCTGGCCTTGTGCAGAAGTGGAAGGTCAACCTTCAACTCCAGCCCAGCTCATTTATTTAGGTCTCAGCTCCTTTTCCCCTCATCTCCCCTTTCCCAGTATTTGAAAAGGAGAGAGCAGTGCTCCCTTCAAAGAGGGCCTAAAGTTTGTAAAGTGGTTCATGAGGCTGAGACAGTAAGGGCTGCAAAGGGCAAAATTTCATTTTCTTGTACTTGTATTGATTTGATCTCTGTGTACATTTGTTATGCTTGAGAAGACAGAATACCTTCCATACACAAAGTTATTCGGGGAGGCCAAGATGATGTATGATTTTAATCAAAACATCTGGGAAGAAGTTCCACTCCAGGAAAAGTTTTGGTACATCAACAACAGCAGAAAGAATGAATGGCTGGTTGAAGAACAGAGCTTTTTCAGGACATCTAATTAAAAACAAAAAATCTTGAAAAACAAGATGATTATTGGTCTTCCTATCACAGGAGATGTGTCCTTTCCAGAAGGACCAAGCACACAAGGTTCTGTTTATTTCTCACACAAAAGACATTCAGCACAAGATATTGCTCTGAAAAGGTAGTTAAAGACCTCCACTATTTGTTGCTAGTCATTGAGCACTTCACCACTGTTGCCTTCTTGGGGAGCCTTCTAAAGCCACTGCCAGGTCACAAATTCAGTCCTGAAAAAGACTGGCTCAGTCTTTATCATATAACATTTCATCAGCTGAATATTTCAACATGTTCATTTCCATCATAAGGAAGCATTAATGGTGATAAAATAATCAGTCAGCAAAAATTCTATTACTTCTCCCTTGGTAAGTGTGATCATTACATCCTCACTCAAAAGTTTCCCATTTCCTGAGGGATCAGAACAACTATCAGCTAAAAAGCACAGAGAAGGTACAACTGACACCCATTAAATGCATATAATCCCATTGCCGTAGAGAAACCCCACAGAAATTGCACCCTGAATATCTGTTTCAGGTAGGTGGTTTAAAGTATTCTTGCTTTTATTAGGATTAAGAACAAAAAATGTAGCAGGGAAAGATATAATTTTATAACACAGCCCTTCTCTTCTGCTCCCTCTTGTATTTTGCCTTTCTGTGCATTGAAAATTTATTCTTTTAACTGGATTAGTTAGTTAAAATGCACAGTATTCTTTTTAAATGGCTCTCCATATTTCTCTCTATGGATTACTTTGAAGCACAACATGTCTATTCTTTTGAACAGATTCACTCTCTTCACAGGTGTTCATTAAAGTGTGCTCCACTCTAATCCCCTTAGCACTGAAGTATGCAGCTTTTAAAAAGGACCCAAGCTAAACCAGCATTGCTGAACTCTTCAGTGCTGAAAAATTGAGATTTTCAAAAGGAAAAATCAGTGTCTTAAAGACCACACATGCTCCTTCTGAAACAAATACTGACCTACTTAGTAAACCAACTTTTAAAAAGCCATTTTATCTTTGACATTCACAAAGGAGAAGAGCCACAGCAGAATACAGTCAATCTGCAAATCTCCCGTTGTTGGTGAGAACACACAGTGGAAAACCCACCACCCTATAAATAATAGAGGTGATTTTCTCAGCATCTTGTTTACTGAAAAGCTGACGTCATGGAGGAGAAAGGTTGAATAAATAACCAACTCCTCAGATGCTTTCCTCAGTAGCCTTTGCAAACATTCACACAGCACTTACAAGAATGTAGTTCCTCACACATCACCCTTCCCAAACTGTCCTAGATTTTATACAGATTAAGTACCACTAGGCCAGGTCCACATCAGCAAGTATTTTGGCATAACGATGAATCAGTAGGTGAAAGTGGCTGGTGCTCCACCCCCTGACACCTCCACTATCTGTATTTCAGATTTGCCTCCCTGTGGGTTTAGTCTGGCCCGGGACTAAATGCCCTCAGTGCATGTGTGGTTTGATACTTTCACCTCTCGGGTCTCCTTTCAAGAGGCACCAAAGCAACATAAAAACTGCATTCTGGCAGTTTTCCTCATGGCTGTGCTGACAAGAGTCAGCCAGAGAAGCTGGGCTTGAGACACGAGCTCAAACTGATGGAACTGTGTTGCCCTTCAGATGCAGCTTTACCTATAAGGGCTTGAAAACTTTCAGGTGGGGGGAAACACTGAGCCCAGTCAGTGAATGTACCCTCCTAAGACAATCATTGCCAACAGCACCCAAAATTAAAAAGCAAGAACCACCTCTTTCTGGTTTTCCTCAGACATTGAAAGTTTTTGCTATGCAGCAGCTTCATTGACAGAAATGGATAGAAAGACAGACAAGTCTTCTGGAAGTTTCCCTTCTTTTGTAACTGTTCCGGTACCTCCTGCGTGTGCCAGTTAGTTTAGGCTGGCAATCTGAAACGTGGTAGGGGGCATCTGCTATATGTGCCAATGGAGTTTTGCACTGCAAATTCATTTTATAATTCAATAAACATTCATAGACCTTAGTGGAGTGCATTCCCTGTAGGCAGCAGCAGGAGTCATCCCCCACCAGTTTTCAAAATAACCCTTTGTAGTGCACAGAAAATGCTGGATCCCTTTAAAACTGAATTTGTCTCATTTCAAGTTCTTCTTGTGTCCTTCTTTGAAGATTTCAAAGCCCTTAACAAATATTAAATATGCTTCTCTTATTTGGGGAGAATATTAAAATACCCTTTACTAATACAGAGAAAAAGGCAGAGTCACTGGTAAATGCTGCCTGCCATTGGTAGGAGAGAAAAAAAATGGGAAAAAAAGGAAAAAAGTAGCAAGAATCCTCATTGATATCCCCTAACTTTATCAGACAATGCTGTCCTGTCACACAGATTCAGGCAATAAAGAGAGCTCAAGTGCCCACAACCATCACCTAAATACTCCACACTGAAACAGGGTAACAGCCTGCTCAAAGGATATTTATATAGCTTACATAAAACCACACAAAAAAGCCTGAGCAACCCTTGCAGCACAATTGTCACCTGCCCTGCCTAGGTAGGGACCTGCTCCAACCCTGTGCAAAAGGCATCAGACTCTTAATACGCTCTTTCTGACTCAGCAGCAACTGTGAAGCAAATAACCCAAAAGAACAGCACCTGGAATTAATGGTGCTGCAACTGCTGGGCTGCCTTGCAGGAGAGATGCTGAGATCTTGGTCCCTCAAACGTGGTTTTGACCTGGTGTGGTCACTGCTACAGGTGAGATAAACTCATGAAAGTGATGCTTGTGCAAATGCACTCTGAGCAGGATATTCAGACACACGGATGATTCCTGTTGGAGAAACTCCACTGATGACACCTGGTTCTTCCTTGTGATTTCGTGCAACTCCAGCCAACTTTTCCATGCAGCTGTTGAACTGGAATTGTGGCTCATTCCATACTGCACTGCAAACTTTTACATATGTGTAAAATATACACAGACAGCTGTCGTGTACTGCTACAAGATTCACACGTGAATTGGAATTCCCAACTCTATGGACGTGCTCAAGATTTTGCTATCTTGTTGCATTTCCAAAATACGAGACCAAAAGGTCCATTTTCTTTACATGTTGCATAACACTGCTTGTCAAGAAAACATGAATACCTTGTTTTTGAAACAGTGTCGTGCTCTGATATTTCATGAAAAACAAGCAATTGACATTTCTTAAATCCATGTATTTCACTGACATTTTGATGAACTGACTTAACCTTATACTCAGTCTTGACTCCTGAACTTCAAGTTCCATAAATAAACAGACCATTTTCTTCCCAACCATTAGCTTCCCGAAGCAAACTTCCTCTTTTCCAGTGCACCCTGCTATGCTCCTCTCAAAAAAACTTTGGAGAAATCAGTGCATTTCTTGTCATCAGTCTCCATTTTCTTCCATGCACTGAAAAACTGCAATTTCCAGAAAGCAATGCCTACAAGGTAAAAACCTAATTGTAGATACAGTCAACAAAAGCTTTTGAATAGGATCAGATCAACTTGAAGAACTAACAAACTACCACAACCTTTATGAAAACAACCCAAGGCAAATACTTCTTTTTCCTGTTGTCAGAAATGCTTCCAAGGAACATAGAGAGAAAATATTGATTTGTGCAAAGACAGCTTTCCAGCATAAAGTGCACACCTGGTCCTGCTGGCCAACAGCTTACAAAACAACAATGCAGCAGAGGCTTTTGTTGTGTTCAGAACTGTCCTAACAAGGTGATTCTCTCGTGCTGCACCCCTCAATAGTGTTCCTGCTTTTCTCTATTTAATCCTATTACTGAAATAAAAGTATGAATTCACCATTCTGGCCAGGGCAGAAGTACAAAATTGTCTGCTTCACAACAGTGCTACTTCACAGAGCTCACTCCTATGAATTTCCTTCCCAATTTTTCAGGCTGAAGAAGCACAGAAATGTATCAGGATTCCTGATGTTAAGCCAACATCCCCAATCCAGCAGAAAAATATTTGAGCAGCTCTTTGCTGCATCAGTGCTCACATCTTTTCTAACTTAAAAATGTGCATGTTGTTTTTGCTTCTCAAAAAAATGTATTAACTCTAAACCCATTTAAAGCAATCCAAATTTTAATTGGAAAAGAGGAAAGAAGATCTCTCCATAATGACACAGGTTAAAAAGAAATTTAAAATCACCAGTATGGAAGAAAAATACCCCAGATCATAAACATTGATGGGTCTTTAATTTCTAATAGAAATTGGGCCAAAAACTTGCCTGTCTAAAATAATAACCATAGATTCATTATAAGTATGCCAATAAAACATTTTCCAGATAAATATGTTTCAAATTACAAGAAGTATTTGAGTCACTGGAGAATTTAGTTCTTTTTCTTGCTCCAATTACTTAGAAAACTGAAATGCATCTACATTTTGCTTCTCATTAACACAGCATTACTAATCATTGCAATATTTGCTGTGTATTTAAATATGTAAGCACTGGCATTTAACTATGTGAGACAATTGAAATGAGCAAGGTTAATTAAGAAAAAATATCAAGACCATGTCCTTTCACCTGGAATTTTGTTGCTGTAGGTACTCCTTGAAATGCTATCACATTTTAATATCTTACTGAACAGCAAATTAAACCATATCTCCACTGTCAACAGAAATTAAATCAATTGACCTTTATGCTTGATTTAAACAGAAAATAACAAATATAATAATAAAAATATCAGAGCAGAACTCTGATGGCCTACTCAATTACAAGCATTATGTTTAGAACAACAAGCAACAGAGAGAAACATTATTTATACATATTTGTTCAGTAGTTAAACACTAAATCCTAATTATGGCCATTTGTTTCTTGTTTAGAGCTATGGAGGTGAAAAAATAGTCTTTATTTAGTAGGATCAGATGAAAATATTATATATGCTTTATTCAGAGGCTGAATGCAAGTCTTGTACAGTGTTCAAATTCTGGATGTACCTTCAAATTAAGACCTAATTGGACTTCAGTGGGGTTTTGACTTCACAACACAAATTGCTCTAATGATACTAAGGTATTATCTCAAGTCCATTCATCACAGACCACATCTGCAGAGGGATTTGATCTCAATATAAACCAAGATTTTACCCTATGGATTAATTTATGAACACTTTTTGCTTAAATAGAGAGAAAGCATGTGTTTTGTGTGTTTAGAAAACAGTAAACTGAGAGCGATCTCCCTCTCTCAATCTATATATAGGGTAAAAAAAGGCTACATACCCATCACCATGGCTGATCATTTATTTAGATAAAACATTCTCTTAGGAAGGAATTGTTGGATTCCTTTTACAGTTCACCACAATCAGGTGTCACCAGAGCCTGCGCATTACAGAGAACAGAGTTTAGAGAGCACATCCTTCTCAAATTCCATGCTAGTGTGGTGCTACCCACCGACCTCTGCTCCCCAACAGAGAGCCATACCCTGACTCTTGACTAAGTTTGCCTAGAACATCCTTCTAAGTTGTTTCATGAATTGTTACAGAGGAAATTTACCTTTTCACACTAGTGTAACAAAGGAAGACCAGTCAACATTTGGCAGATGTGGTTAATAGTTTGCCTAAGACAGCAGAACTCCCTGTAGTCCATCTTCACTCTGTGATGTGCTATTTCATCCCCCTTGGCCCACACTTTTCCCCATGGGCTGCAGAAGGTTCCTAGGTTACACTGACTGCAAGCCAAGACATTCCTGATACACCTCCCATGCTTTCTGAGGTGTTTGTTCTTTTCCACACATCTGACACGTGGGGAATCAAGTACAGTGCTTGGACTCTGTTCCATGGACAGATAATGGTTTCAAGAGGCAGCTAAAGAGTCTGAAACTAATTTGAAGCCAGATATCTTCAGATTTTCTGCAGATTGCTTTTCTAATTACAGCAGAAGTAAACATTTTCCTCCTGGCACATTCCCACCAAACACTCACTGAGACATAGAACTGCTAATTCTAATGGCACCATCCACTAATTCCACATACTCTCTCATCCTTGAAATGGAAAAGAAAATTATCACATATCCTACTTAGGAACAGCCAGGCTTTTGCTCCTTCTGATATGACATATCTTTGCTCAGAGGCTTCCCTGATTCTAAAGAATTATTGAAATTGTGTATGAAAACCCAATTACCACCAAAGCCAGCAACAACAGCAGCTTTGCCACCTGCCACACGCAGCACCAGCAGGGTCAGTGTCCTCTTTTTTCTCTGTCTGAGCTGGACTAGGCTGCTTGAGGAGCATCAGATTCACTCTCCACCTCCTGAAGGCAAGTGAACAGAAAACTTATTTTCTCTGAGAGCAGAAAGAGGAAGAGTCAGCCCTGCTGATGGATGGCACCACATCAGCCAGGCCATGAAAACTCAGAGGGAAAGCTGGCTATGTGTGTGGGAAACCAGGGCAGGGGGAAATTATTAGTTAACTCATTTCAGCAGAACACTTGCTCTGTTTTGGTAAAGATACTCTACACTCCCTGCAGCGATTCTGACGTGCTCTCCCAGAGCTCTGCTTCTGCATTACTTACCCGACAAGTCCAAACTCCTCAGGCTCCCTCCAGTAGGAGGGCCAGCCTTAGCAACCTTTGCCACCTTCTGCTTTTCCAGCTGTCAGGCAGCAGCAGGAATTCCCTCCCTCCATAGCTCTGCAGACTGGGATTTTGCACCTGGCTGACTCCCAGGGACATCCATCGCCACTCTAAGCAGGGAGGAAAGCAGTGGGAAACAGCTTTTCCCTGCAAATTGTTCTCTCAAAGATACTGACATTTTTGAATTACATACATCTTGATGCCATCAGAGCCTGCAGGGCAACAACTGAAATGATCAGAAAGTGATTTCTCCGTTCTCTGCGTGGCTGGGAGCCAGGAATACACTAGCTCCACATGAATCCTTTGCTTCACTTGAACCAAGCTGCAATTTGACCAGCTCTGTTTTCTCCAAAGGAGGGATTTTCTGGTTTTAATCTGTTCCAGACAACAAATGACCTGAAAGCAAGCATATCTGTCTCAAGACCAATTTGCAGGTTTCCTTGGCTTGTCCTAAACATTAGCCCACTCTTATATTCCCCTCTACAGACATAATCACACACATGTTTACAGTTTCACCTCAGACCTCCAATCTCTGTAATTTACCTGACCTTACCCACTAACATCCCAGACAGAAGAGCATTACTCCTTCAGCTGACATCCTTTCAATAAGCATAGCTTTTGAAGTGCTGGATTTGGCACTAGGTACAGAGTTCCAGTGATCATTTTCTAAACCACTTCCTTTACCATTTTGGTCCATATTACTAAAAAAATAAAATTAAGACAAAAAAAAGACGAAAAATCAAAAAGGGGGAAAAAAGAAACACAACCAGTTACAAAGGATGTGTCTTTTCCATTAAAGCCATGCAAAATTTTCTCTATAAGGAAAGCTTTAAACACTACCCTAATTGCATAAGTAGGACTCTAGTGAGGTACATAGACCTGGCTGTCTGGCTTGATCAGCATAACTGTTCATCCTGCCTGTTTGGCTTGATAACATCCACTCACACGTGGGACAAGGTCTCAGGTATTCTTTAATATGTTGCTGCAAAGACTGCTGGTAAAAAGGGAGAGAACAAACCCATCTTTACAGCTGCAGGCAGTAATAGGCTTAATGTACAGCAAAGACGACTTCAGTCAGCCATTAGGAAAAGCTTTCCAGTGGTGGGGATAATTAACAGATCACCAAGAGACAAGAGATTGTGGTGTTTCAGTCCTTAGAGGATTTTAAGTACAGTTTAGACAATATCAGACAGGGATGGGTTGCCACTACCAATAACATTTCCTACAATTCTGTGTACCTGTACTTGGATGCAGAAGCCCCAGCAATTACCTCAGTTTATCCAGTAGGTATTATGGAGCACCACTGAGTATGATATGGAACATCACCAGATGAGATAATGTGTGGTAATTCATTAGTAATGAGAAGTCATGGGAGAAGCTGACTGGTGCATTGGAATTGAGCACAAGGCAAATGTTCCCTTGTGCACAATTTATCATCCACTAAACTCAGCTTAATTTCTGTTAGAGCCTCTAAATGCCCTCTGGCCCCACAGCAGGGTAGGGAGACAGTGATCCAAGACCTGTGTGCCAGTTATGGGCCACTTTTAATAAATATTTCTCATTTTTATTCTCAACTTGCTTATTCATATCAATTTATAGCCATCGACATAGCAGCAAACAGTAAAATGTTTGGACCAAGCTGAATCATGTCCTGCAGAGGGCAATGCAGAAATGTAAGTGAAAATTTACTTAGGTCTTTGGATGTGACAAGTTTCCTTCTGCTCAAATTGGTTAACTTCTGATTCCCCTGGAGCTCTGCCTCTCTGCCCTGATGCAAACAATTTCTCCCCCGCAGAATTTATAATCCCCGTCAACATTTCCAGGAATTATGTGATATTTTTGCTTTTCTTTTTGCTTGCTGCTATCTAAAAGATGAAACAAAATAAAATCTGGGCATAGCCCACACCTACCAGTCACATTCCAGCAACTAGTTGGGACTGGCAGGAGGATTTGACTTTTGCTAATCATTCAGAGCTGGATTACCATCAAGCACATGGCAAAAAAAAAAAATCAAGAAGAAATAGCAAAGTGTCTCAGATTCTCAGAAAATACATCCTCTGAATGTTCTTCATCAAATTGTTACTGCCTCTGCAAGTCAAACGAGCCTAACTCAAACCTGAGCGCTGCCTGCCTGCTGCAAGGTGCGGAATACTTGACTCCAGCATGTCCCTGAATTACCCCATCACTGAACGCTAGAGAGCAGCCTTTCTCCAGCGTATTAAGAGTTGCACAGTGCTTTTCCCTCTGCTTTCTGGAAGAAAATTGACCCTTATTCTAAGAATTCAGTGATCTCCACAGAGAAAAAAAATTCAGATGTCTGATCATACCAGACTGAACCATAAATCTTCTAGATAGCATAATCATGGCATTTTTATGGATACCAGCTGTTGATAGTTTGCACCCGGCCTTCAGAGAGTCACACGTTTTTATTGCAGACTCTATTTTCTCATCTAGGTTATTTGTATTACTGCTGCATTTAAAAAAATCCAAAACAATCAGACATGGCTCCAAAGGGAAACTGAAATCGGCAAGGGAATGTTCCTGTCTGTTTACAGCCTGCAACTCCAGTTTAAAAGGGTTAAAGAATATAATGAATTTATAGCAACACTGAGAATTAGACCAGAGTCTTTAGTGCTAACTCTTCTCAGTACTGTCTGCATTAAGCCCACCAAGACTGGGCTTTGCACTGGAATCTAAAGCTCCTTTCCTACCTGCAGGTTGTCTGTTCATCAGCACTGGCAGATCCCTAAGGGCTCCTCTGCAGCCCCCTCTGCTTGGGCACGTCTCTGACAAGGCCTTTTGTAGGACTGGAGGGAGAGTGTTGTATTGTACTTCTGCAGGGCTGGCAGAAAAGGATATCCATTAATGCTGCTCGTAACAGCAGTCTGTGGCACAAAACCTGTCCCCTGAGCAATGCAGCATGGCTTTCAGCTCATCTGCTGGAGCCCTGAGTCACCAGAGTGAAACAGCACCAGCTCTGCTGCTAAAAATCTGCTGGCAACTTCATTGCATTTAGAACAACTTTAGCAAATATAATTCAGTTCCAGACAGGCTTTAAAAGGCACAGAAGAGAAAGACATATCCCTCACTTACTGTAACAGAGAGGTGTTCTATCCCCAGGTAATGATATTTTTACATATCTGATACGAGATCCCACTGAACTAAGGTATATAAATGTACACTACAGCTATATAGATGTATTCAGAGTTGCACTTTCTACAATGCCTCACACTTTGGCACTTAAAGGAAGTCCCAGTGTTGATAAGAATACTTACTGGCTTTTAAATCATGATCATGGTTCACAATTCATCACCATGACCATGAGATAACCTACATTCAGGCAGCAGCAAAGACAGAAGCAAACATTTTCAATAGCAAAAACATAGGTGGCTATCACTTCTGTTCAAAGGGGGGGTTTATCAGATACAGACTTGGTAGGGCAATTACTCTCTTCAGGATTAGAGAGTAATAGGAATTCCTTGGACCCCTGCCCTCATAGCACATTGTTATTTCTATTTGTTCCCTTGCTCTGAATTGCTGTTTTCAGTCCAGGGCAGTGTATTTTTGCTGAGTGCCTCTATGTTGCCCAGCGCAGGAGCCTCAGGGGGCCCCACTTTCAGCTGCCCTACAAACCCTTAGATTAGATAGAAATAAATTGTTCTATTGGCCTGCTCCACAAGCTTCCTATGACACATTTCAGGTTAACTGATAATCATCTGTATTTAAGCAAAACTTTTTACCCACATGAGCATCACTGCATCCTGGGCACCTAAGTCCTACAGCAAGACCAGATTTTGCCCATTTGCAAGGATACGTAATAAACCACAGAGGATTCACCACAGACTGTGTCTGATGACCTTGCTGGCCAATAACAGCTCAGTTCAAATGAGAAATGTATTTTGGAGCTTACCTCTTGGAAATAAATACACCAAATTTCTGTATTTTGTCATCCAGTTCCTTTCTTCCCCAGAAGAGAATTCCTGCTAAACCAATCTCACCTCAGGGGAGCACCAGATGGAAAGAAAGGGAGGAACAAGAACCAGCCCCAGCAAGGTCTCTACCCATGGCCAGCCAACAGAGAAACCCCTCACTATGTGTTAAGCACAGCACATTTGAAGATGCCAAAAAACATATATATATCTATGAGGCAAAAGTATAGGAGAATGAAATATAAGCAATGAAATATATAGTGATGGATGAAGCCTGGAGGAAGTCAAGACTAGAACCAGAGAATTCTAAACAGCTTATAACCCTGCTTGTATCCCATGAACTTTGATCCCTTCTGTACTGATGAGCCAATAATATTGATAATATTTAAGACTCTTCCTTTTCTTGTCTCAAATACATAAAAGTAAGAAAAAGCACTGCATGTCTCAGTGAGCAGCATTCTTTAATTCAGAGTTCCCAGTACCTTCCTGGTAACAAAACTAATGAAACTCAACTCATCCACATTTTTAATGCTCCACCACACAAAGAAACAGTAGACATTTCCTTCCTTCTAATTTGCATAATTTCAGTTCTACAGTAATTACTATATGTGAGGAAACATTTACTACAGTGTAAATATGAAGAACTGTGGCTATTTGGTTTGAAATATGGAAACAGAAGATAAACATGGGGTACAAGGAAGAAAGAAATAAAATTAGGTTTAATAAAATAAGTTTTGTCTCAAGTATGCACTCATTGAAACAGGAATGTTAAACACTCTCAGATTAGTCAAGTTTCAAATTCAAATAAAAACTTTAAGTTAATTCTTCAATTGTAAAACACAAAGCACCCAACAAAGCTGATAGGAAATTACCCTGTAAGGACTATAAGTCCTCTTGGCAAATGAAGATAGCAAAAAATAGTTGCTTGTTGTTAAAGCATTCTGGAATGAAGTTGTTTGGTTTGGGTTTTCTAATGTAAACAAAAGAACACACAAAGTTACTTTTGTCATTTTCTTTTTCTGCTCAGCACATTTGGTGCTGGATAGCAGAAATTCTGAACCAGAGCACCACTAATCCAAAGTCTTGTTTTCTTAAATTACAACAGCATTTTGAAATATCTCAGCTTACAATGATCAAAAAAGACCATACACAATAGATTCTCCAATGAAAAATGCAGGTCTTATTAAATTAAAATATCCCACAATAAAAATCTTTCCACATTTACAAGATTCAACCATGTCACTTTTTAAATTTGTGTTAGAAGAAATAACCACAGCAGCCTTATCAAATATTCTGATAAGGATGAAGCAAAGAAAGTCTTTTGGTTAAAATTCCTTTTGCTTTCATTCAGGATGAAACCAGTAGACAGAAATGCTGCTTTGTAGCCAGCTGCTAGAAACAACTTTGCTAAATTCTACTGTATTCATGAGGAGTCCTTCATTGGTTCAAGCAGCCCTAGACCAGGCTAAAGAAACACAGAAGAACCATGTCAGGTGTGCCTCAGGCTTAAAGCTCTTCTCCAGAGCTAAAACCCCTCTGATATCTGTTCATATCCAGGACTCCAAAGGTACAGGTCCCCCTTCTCCAGTTCTGCAGTCAGTTCAGTTCTACAATCTGCACAGGGACTGATCTTTCTAAAACAGGTGGGGTTTGCACCAAAAATATTACAGGCCAAATAGCAACTGATGGGTTAAGAGCATGATCTTTTGTTGACAGTACACTGACATGGAAAACCATTCAAGACCCATCAGGCAATGTCTAAATTCCAGTTCTGATTTTTTCTTGACTTTCTTTCACCCCTTTATATGTCATACATTGCCTATGCTCCCTTTTTTCTAATTTGGTGTTGCTTTACTGCTTTGTAACACAGGTAGACATCTGTTAAGTATTTTCAGTAGTAGATACACATCAAGAAATGCTTTACTGAAGGCTGGCAATAGTGATAAGATCTATCAAGCTGTGAAATCTGGCAAGACCATATGTGCTTAATGAAGACAACTTCTTTGCAGAGACAGCACGAAAAGTATTCCTCAGGTCTCTTCTGTTTACAAGCAGAAAAAGCCAAGACAATGCAGCTTTCAACCCAGGCTACCTGAAGGCAAGGAAGAACCCTGTCAGCTACAAGCATGCCCTGTATCCTGTGGTGCTTTTTTCTTCATGACTTAATATAAGATTATCAAAATAAACAGAGAACAATGCATTATATTACACTTTGTTTACTTTGCTGTACACAATGCTAAGGACATGTAAAACTGTTACAGGATCAAGGCCAAAATGTTAAATATTTCTGTATAACATCCAGATTTGTTTCAGTTAGTCTTTAGGACTTTTGTTACTGTAGGTTCTTTCAGTAGACAGAAAACTGCTTGTGTGCAGAAAGTTGTTCAGTCCTCCTTATGCCTGAATGGAGATCTTGTCTTGCTTCATCAGATGGGAAAAGTCTGGAGAGACTTCCCCCATGCTTCAGTGCTTCATAGTGTCTAAACTCAGATGGGATCTCAACCTAAAGCCTTAATCTCAGTACAGTTAAAAGCATCAGTCACTGTTCTGCTGACAGCCTATGTTAATCCATCAATATGTGAAACCTGTACAGCAGGCCAACAACACAGGAGTAAAAAAGATGTCATCTTATGAGATGAAAAGGAACACAGGCCAAACAGACACCATTTATAGAGAATAAGCACCAGAAGTGACAAGTGAAGCCAAGACTCCTGGGGGAGGGAATGTTGGTTTGTCCTATAATTAAATTCACCCTCCCTTTGCCAAGCTCCCTAATCCTGTTTTGAGTGGGAGTCATTTTCCAACAGGGAAAATAATATATATGGAATCAAACAACTTGCTTCAGGCAGAGCAGAGCAGGAGGGAAGGGTGGAAAGCACACCCTTCAAATAGTTTCCACTCCTGCTTTCAGCTCACTGACCTCAAGCTGTTGCAACGTGAACCTCACAACAGGCTGCAAGGACCTGCTCGACCAAACAGCCATCCTGTCGTGGGCTCCTTGCTGCCAGCTGGCTTCCAGGGAGGAATACTTCAGGGGAGCAGGAAAAGAGACAGCCTGATAGTACAGATGCTCAGTTGTTTCATCCAAAATAGCCCATCCTTACAAGAGAGCCTTTGAAGTATGTGCACATCCAAGGCACCTGAAGGTTTTCAGAAGTCTCAGGATTAGGCTTTAAGATTGGACACCTATTCCCAGTGTTTACCTTGCCACTTATTTCCTTTGTGGTTTTGTAGAGTCTTGTCTCTGTCGCCCAGATGTGTCACAGCACTGATAGAATTTCCCTATCCCAAAGGGCTGATACATAACACAGCTACTCCAAATCCTGGGTGATTTATTCACCAGAGAAATACACTGACACCTATGATATGTCAGATTTCCTGCTAAACCAAATTAAAACCTCAGTAGCTTGTAATAAATTTGGGTTGAGAATTTTTTCCTGTAAGTGTGAGCACATGAGCAGTTTTGGCCACTATCCCCAGAAAAATTGTCTTTGCTGGATAAATACAAAAATATAAGGCAGGGCAGCTGTTTGTTAAGATGGGGTCAGGCAGTTCCCCTGCTTTGCTCTAAGAGAAGCTTGAACAGGGTTTGTGCTCTGACTCACATTCAAACACTGACCATTAGCTGTTTCCAACCAATTTTATGGAAGTGTAACAACTTACACTGAAATTCTACTGCAGGAGCACCTAATCTAACAGCACCTTGTTGAACTGAGGGCTGTTTGGACTTTTCCCTTGCATCAAAATAGTTTGAGGGTGTTTTTGAGACAGCCTAGGTATGTCTGTCTGTTGTTTCAGAGTTAAATGTTTTCAAGCCCAACAGATAATTTACTTGGACGATGAGGCAAAGGCAAAAAAGCCCAAGTCAGAACTTCTCTCCAATATTAACCATCCAACAAGAAAACAATCTGGGTCCTTGTTTCATGCATGAGTTGTTCTCACTGATGTTTATTGGCTAATATTTGGCTGTTTAAAAGTTGTTTGGCACTTTTCCAACACAACTGACAGCTAAATAATATATAATCTGCTTTTCAGCAAAGCAATTACTAAGTAAACTTGAACACACTGAAGGAGTAAACGACAGGTTACAACACCTAGAACAAGATGCCACACCTGAAAAAGCTAATATTACCTGAATAACTATTATCTGTAATCACCAGAATATGCTGAAATTATTGCTTTATTTAGGGGAAGATTAAGCCACCTGCTTTTAAAAGTACATGCTAGGTACTTGTTTACTGCTCTTCCCACCTTGCACACACTTAAGAATTCAATAATTATTCTAGCAGCACATTAGTGGAAATTATGTGTGAATTTCAAGTTTCAGGACCAGATTGCTTTTCAAGAGGAATGAGTAGCTTAAGAGGACTTTGTCTCTAGGAACAATGTACAGAATCTGGTCTTATGTCAGAGCTCATAATTAGATCTGTGCAAATATTAGATTTTCAGAAAAATAAAAGAAGATAACCTAAACTGCCAAAATTTTCCATCTTTTCATTGAAATGAGCACTCTCAGCAAAATGTTTCTGAGAATCAAAGTATTACATTTGAGACAAAAGTCAAAACTTCATTTCCCATCCAGCTAGATTAATAGGAGCTTAATGATTGAATTAAATATTTTTTTTTCTCCCACATGTTTGATGGAAAAACAATGAATAGTTAAAATATTTCAATGAATCCATTCCACATATTTTGGACAAAATATATTTTTTAAGTATTTTCTCATCACTAATCAGAAAGTTTTTATTTGTTACTACTATCATATATTAATTCTTTATCACACTTACGGTAAGCATGATAAAGCCACCAAGGCTTTCCTTTAAGCTCTGCTTTGAATTTCACAGTAGCAACATTGAAAACAAGTAATAGTAATCACCATCAATGGGTCTCCCTAACCAAAGGTGTTCATTTAGAACCAAACTGAGGTGATAATAACCACAGCAACAAGCTGCAGATGGAGAAGGCACAAATTACCTCTTCCCTGAGTCCTCTCTGTCAGTTCAATTCTTCTGATAATGCTCCATCATCATTAAGCCATAGGAGAACCCAGAACATCATAAGACAGTGGTGATGATAACAGAGCTGTTTGAACAGCTGTATGACCTTATCAAAAGACAGTCTAGTTTCATTAAAGTATCATTATATACCGGAGGATTTTCCTGAAGTTATGTGTCTGCTCTGAAAATCACTACACCATGGCGGTAAATACATCTTAAAGCAATTAAAAACGTTTGTGCAGTCTTCAAAAACAAGATACTCTACCATCTCATCCATAAAATAAGTATCTGGAATAAACATGCTATTTGAAGAGGAACTCAATCAAAACCAGATCCTGTCATCTAACCAGTCTGGAAGAGTTTTGACCCAGTTTTGCACTTCCCAGCAGGCCTCTCTCTCTCTAGTAAGCCAGACTGAGGGTATGTGTACAGAGTTTTTGCAGACAGATACAAACAAGCTTTGCCTTTGCTGCAGGCAGCTTCCACACTGTTCTTCTGACATAGGCAGGATGCAGTGCCAGTGGCAACACCTTGCCCTTGAGCAGCTCTCATCTGCACAGTGGGAGCACTGTAACAGCCATGGCAGCCCACTTTCTGCTCCAGGAATTGTGCACACATGGCTGAACCGCTTCAGCGCCTGTTTACACATCGCCTGCAGCCCTGCCTCAGCACTCCTCTGCCAAACACCCCTGTGCTTGCAAAACCTCCCGTCTTAAATCCAGACTTGGCTCCCGGCTCCAGCCCCTTTCTGAGCCAAGTGCAGCACTCATGCAGGCTGCACCAGCATCCACTGGCCCTAGCCCTGCCTCACTCCTACACACTGCTCCCAGGGAAGTTAGCTGTAATCCCTCATTCCAGAAAGGAGGTCAGGGCACGAGTCTTTTCTTTCAGTGCTGGGAATCTTACTTGTAGATTGCTATTGTTTCATTGCATGTCTTTACCCTCTACTCACTGCAAGCATGAGTAACAATGGCATTTACATAACTTCTTTTTTTTTAGTTATCTGCTGTTGTGGACAAGTTTTCTATTCTCATGGGCCATTTAATATCCCGTTTTTATTTATTTATACTCCCTCTAGGGGTGCACAAGCTGCTATTACTGGTGGCTGAAGGAATCCCTTCTCCCACAGACCTCTTATTAACCACTTCCTATTTACTTGAATGTATTTACAATGGTTTAAAGTGCTGGATATTACCAAAACTACAGGCAATAAGCCTCAGTGCAGACCGTTTGTTTCAGGCTGTGTAAACTGCCACAAGAAGACTGTAACCAAGTTTTATTTTACGTATTAATTATTGTATGAACTGATGTATATTTTATTGTATATGTTAATGTTCTGTTTTATATGTGTTAATGCTTTATTTTATGGACTAAAGCAAGTATTAATTTAGGCAGGCTTTAGAAGTATGTAAATAAGTCTGTATTATCCCAAATATATTTATCTGAAGGGAAATATTGATCTTCCCCTGACCAAATTTCTGACTGCCATATACAAGCAGATATAATCAAAGCTTTTCAGGCTATATTGAAGCAGAGTTTTACCAAAAGTACAAAAATCAAAATCGTGATATACCCACATTTCTGCACAAATCAGTAGGACTGCTAAGAGAGTTTTCATAAACTTCTGGCAGCATATGAAAAACCACTTTTAGAGAATGTTCCTTTTGGAACAAACATTCCCCACCGCAGTCCTCGCAGTCCAAACGGGAACAGCAGATGGTGCTGTTTGATGTTGTCTTTTCCCCTCACATTTTATTGTCGCTGGAATTATCACGTTATTCTTAATGCATTTTTTACAACATGTGATAGGGAAATTTCATGCAGGGACCTGTTACATCACCACATTTAATAACTATTTAATATTTATTCTATAATGATATTTCTTTTTTGCTTTCCAGACTTCATTTGAAGGTGTATTTCTTAGAATTTCTTACCTCCTCAAAGTGAGAGTGGTCCATTTGCCAGTCAGAAGTCGTTATCAAATGCATGATAGAAACAGTCTTTGCCACAACTTGTCATGAGAGGAACAAATCCCTCCCAAACTAATTAATTGGTGGGGCTGAAGCCATAGAAAGGGCCAGAAAACATAATTAACAATAACCTTTTAATATTTTTTAAACTTCCATCAATTTGCAGAACTCTGAGTACATGAGCCCTATAGAAAGTTAAATCAGTTATAAACCTGGCAACTTAGTTGCTTGTTCAACCAAAAAAACACCCAAACCTAAGCAGATTTTAATGACACCATTTTCAACAAGCTAACAATTTATAATCAAGTGCCACAGTTTCTCTTCCTGTTGATAAAAATACAGCTCCAACCTTGGGCTGCAGGATGCTGTGCTCCCTTCCTGTCATCACTCTCCCTTGACTGACTTGCTCAACATCACATTCAAACTTCTTGCCCTCACTTTGAAGTCCTTCACAGAAATAACCTTCTGCTGCCACTTCTATTTATAACTAATTCCCTGACCTTAATGATTCACCACTTATGTTAGCTTAATGGACATGTCTGCCCCCTCTACTCTTCGCTTTTCTCTGCACTCTCTGCAGGATCCAACACAGCTTAGAACACTCCAGTCTCTTACACGTTTTCAGTTTGTCCTCCCTGACTGAGACGAGTTTGCAAACAAATAAAGAAAGTGCAGCTGAAATAAACTGAGGGCACTGGTATTTCTAGAATATTTACGCAAAAATAATGTGAGTTCAAGACACGAATACACAAAATTATGTGCAAAGACATTCTAACACTTCTGTAGGATCACTCACTTGCATAAACAAAAGTCTTTACAGGACCAGCTGCATGGTTTGAACATCCCCTGCACATGGCATGCTACCTGTGCTTCTAAAGCACAACTGCAGCTCAAGTCATCAACAGCAGCTGAAGGTTTAGATACAAGATACTTTTGCATGTCAGCACAGAAAACAAAAATCTCCAACAGAAAGTTTGTATGGTCAAATAAACAAATCAACCATCTTGCACAAGGCAACAAGCAAACAGGAACCAAGACTCAATGCGACTTGTTCCAAAACACAGCAAGGTTTTTCTTCTAAAATATGTACTTTTCCACAAGCAAAGATTTCATGTTTTATTTTCCTATCCAATAAAACAGACATTTTTCAGCCTCCCCACTACTGTTTTCCCTCTCTCTGTCACTGCTCAGAACTTTTCAGCTGTGAAGGCATCAGGAAGCAGTAGTGTCAGACTGAGGAAAACCATCCCATTTCTTTCCTTCAGTGCAGGGAAAGGAGACACTCAGAGGATAAGTCCACCCCGCTTCCCTGCCTTCCAGCTGCTTTTAGAGACTGGCACATTTGCAAAAGCTGTTCCCAGGTTTTGCAGAAGTTCTTCAAGCCTGGGAAAAGCAGGAGCAGCATTGCTGCTGGGGGCAGTGACCTTCCCACTACTCCCAGTGCTGTCTCAAACAGGTACCAAACACAGCAGCAGAGGTGGGGATCCCCTGAAGGGCTCCACACAGCCTGGGCAGCCCCAGCCTACAAGGGGCACGAAGGGCCTGGCACAGCCTCAGCACTGTGGGAGGCACGCAGCAAAATCAGTGCCAAGTTTTAGAGTGCTGCTGTAAGAGCTCGTCTAGGAAGGAAGAGCAGTGGCCTGCCAGCCAAGGAGAAGGACTCTCTTGTCTCAGTTTGTGATGTGAAACAAGGCATGTGAATTCCTGCATTCCCATGAGACATCTGGATACAGAGAAATTTTCTTATAGCACAGTCTTAAAAGAGACTTAATTGCATAAACAGAAGCAGCAAGAAGAGCAGGAGGAGCTGCAGTGCTAGGGAAGGAGTGATAGAAGAAAATAGGACAATTGTGCCTGAAGGACCAGGGTGGCTGCTTGGTGACAGCACAACCACCAAGCCATGCCCCTGCAAGCCCCTCAGAACCTCAGCTGAGAATAGCTCCTGATCCTCCTGCGCCGTCAGCCAGGACACCACACATGCTGCACAGTGGTCTTACACATTTAATACATTTAGTCTTTTTAAAACAAAATTTTTGCCCCTGAGTATTTTCATGCCTTATTTATAAGAGGGGTTATATTCTCTCTCTGAGGCAGGGATGCACATTTCAACTCACATCAGCACCTGTGAAGAAGGTTAGGAAAATGGCCCTTTCCACTCAAGGAAGACCAATTTAAAGTTAAGCCAGGGCTCTGAAAGAGGAAGCAAGGCCTACGACCACTCCAACCTCCCCTCAGCAGCCCAACATATTTAGCTCTGCAGGCATCCAGAATCAAGGCACTTTTTTTTCTATAGTTACCTGGCTTGCAGCCACTGCAACCAGCTAAATGGGAGCTGACATCTCTCTGGACAACTAAAGAAACATGGGCTGCTTTTTTAATTCAAACCTCCCATTTTCATGTCATCATTTTGGACATATTCATGTTTTGCAATCACTTTCTTTGGCTGTCCGTGCAAATGGCTCATGTACCTGCTGCCTTGCAAAATTTCAACCCCTGAGCATGTGCACACAGGTTAATTTTTTAAAATTTATGTCTAAAAATATATATACAAGCCTATATTGACGCTTTCTCACCATGGAGAAGTTACTGGGATTTGGTTAGAGTTCTGTCAGGCATTCAGGACCTCCCAGGCACAGACCCAGCCAGACTCCCCTTCTTTCATCAAAGCCTGCTCCAGCAAGAACAAGCCCTTCTTCCCTAAGTATGTGCCACTCCCTTTTTCTTCTCCCAAACTTCCTTGTTTTTCAAACCCCTTCTTCAAACTCCTCTGCCAATTGCTTATCCTATTTGCCACTCTACTTCCCACTCTCCAGAGCAGGTTTTAACATATTTCCTTTGTTCTTTGCCACCTTCACGCACCCTTTAATGAGCCAGGCAGATTTCTTAAAGTTTTTGTGTGTCACACTTGGTCTGCCCACTCACCACCAGGCAGAAACACAACTCCCACAGCTCCTGGGAAACACAGGCTTGGGAAGCTGGACATGCAACCCTGCCACGTTTTTAACCAGATCACTTCCCTGTTCCCACTTTCCGTGCAGGTGCCTGCAGGGCTGTGCCAGGGGAGGGAGGGCAGGGAGGTGGCAGGGAGAAGCTCTGTCCCTCTGGCAGCTGCATCTGTTGGTGCTGGCTGAAACTCCTTGGTTCAAATTCTTTTAAACCCAAATGGACAAATGCAAGCAAGCCAAAGGTACATTCATATATTACAAACCCACACTTAGTAAAATTGTCCTTTTGCTTCCTAGCCCTGCTGCACTTCCTGAGTGTTCTCCTGCCTGTCTGTGATTCCTGCCCACCTCAGATTTCTGCTGTCTGATGCAAGGAGGTCATTTCTGGCTTGCTCAAACTGGCCAGTATGAACAAAATAAAGCTCCACAATTTTTTTATCCCAGTTAGTGAGAAGTAACTTCTTGTACACCTAATTCATATTGAGTGTTGAGTTCTCCCCAGAAAGCCATTGAAAGGAGTTGCTGTGACATCAGATTTTTATAGGGAAGATGGAAGATGTAGTGTAGAATTCTCATTTCTGCCAACCTTTCATTTTCTGACAATTACATCCCTTTTTAGACAGGATAATGAAGGCCTTGAGCTCTCATCAGCCCCCTGTGCTCCATCTCGTTCAGGAGCAGTACAGCTGCACAGATCATTTAGTGGTGTTCCCCTCAAACAAACCAAGTGTCAGTGCAGGGATTTCCTCTAAGCTCACTGCCAGCTGTAGTGCTGGGGAGCCAACAGGGCGATTCTGCATGTCCTGGCTTTGCTCAGCACAGTTTGGGGACTGCCTGTGACATGGAGCACTTGGGACTGCATGTGGCACTCCTGCACCTGCAATGTGACATGCTAGAGGGAAAACATGCTGATGGGACCTGGCAGCTGGCAGGATAGCAGCCAGCAAAAGAGAAGGGCAAACTTCTTACTTAGCAAAACTTTAATCTGATTCTAGAAAGACATTTGAAGTGTCCAGGACACTTTGGAGGTATTGGGCTATTCTGTACTACACTTTCTTTACTAAGTCCTTCAGCAGGGCTAACTGTGAACTCTGTAGTCAGTAATCAATTTATTTCCAAAGCTTTCTCTACCAGAGGACTACAGAGATGACGATAAAGGAAGAATTTGTACTTCCATAAAGTATATAGATATTTATAACATATTCTCCACCTACACTACTCCCAGCAATACCTTAGAGGATCTATCACAAAAAGAAATCACTTTGGGAGTAACAGTCAGCAATTCTTTTGCCTTATTACAGAAAGAAGCACAAGATGTTCATGTGGTTCTGGCGACAGCCAAATCTTCAGCAGCAAATTTAAAGCATTAATTGCCAGTGGCATAGTTTCTACTGCACCATGTTCATTATAACTGCTCATATTTTTATACCTCATCAGAATCCAGTAGAAGTGGGCTAGTAAGTATTCGCCTGTGGCAATTAAAGTGTCACATTCAGAAAGCATAAATAAAAACTCAGAGGTTGCTATTTAGTTTACAAATCACACACATAAAAGCCAGGAAGAGTGGAAAATGTCAAATGTCAGCTGAATACTATATTGCTACATTGTGAATTTCTATATTTAGCTTCTAAGGAAGGAGGAGAAGGTCCCAGGTGAATATATATTTACAGACTGCCATTTTATGTAAATGTACCCAGGGAAGTGAAGATAACAGCAAATTCTGTACACAAGCCATTTCTGACCATCAGCAGCTTTTGAGTGTTACATTTTATCCAAAACTAGTTGCAATAGTCAACACCAGGAAAAAAACCTACCCACATTACTGTAGAAACAAATCTGTGCTGAGTTTCCTACATTGCTAAATCTAGGATTTAATTTAATGAACCTGGGTGAGATCTCCTTTGTTTTGTTTTGCTCCCAGCTCCTCCCAAATATATCCTAAGCGCATCCCAAGAAGTACAGGCAATTTTCAGATGTTGGAAGTACTCAGATATTCTCTCTCTGTAGCTACATTAACAATTTTCAAATACTGTTAGGCAATGCCTGCTACCGACGGTACATTTGGGTAACTGCATCAGCCAGGATATTTGTAGTCTATTTTTGCACAGGCAAGAAGCCAAAAGAAAAGCAAACAACCCACCTACCTCTACAAACTAATCCCATAAAGGAAGAAAAAACTGTCATCAACATTACGCAGATACAGGAGTATTTCCCTTCTGTCAAATTTCAGCCCTGCTAAACGATGCAACAAGTTAAAACTAACACAAAATGAAGACTCAAGAATGGAAAACTTGGGTTGTTTTCACTACATCCTTGTATCACAGAGCTTTCCAGACAAAATTATCTCAAGATGCTCTCCATCTTCATTGTTCTATCTCTGCTGCCACTGTAGCTGTGGGAGGTGTAATCAGCACACAGAACAGGCTAGACTAACAGTAAAGAACACTTACAGCATTTTCTACCTTGCCCTGAATGCTTTTACAGCGAGCAGAAGTTCAGCATTAATAAAGATCCATGAATCACCTCCTAACTCACAGAGCTCTCTAGTCAGGTAGACAGAGACTTCTACAAAACTGAAGAATAAACAGTGACATATTTCAATTAAATACAGCAAGCATTGACCTCTACAACATCAAGAACAAAAAAAAACCCCTGTGGACTGAAAAATTAGTTTATGCATGACAAGTGTCCTCAACGGCCACAAGGAGTCAGGACAGCCATTGGAAAAGCTGATAAAACTGCTCACAGCTACTCAGAACAGCACTTCATGTGTTGCTGCTTCACAGCACAGAGAAGTTACTTGCTGTACCCCAGCCTGAGAGTAAATGTACCTCACACTTCTTCCGAAAACCAGAAAAACTGAGACCTCATGCTCTTGTCACTCCAACAAGGGTTTACTGGGAAGCTGCAGGGAAGGTTTTTCAGGGAAACATCTGTGATTACACAGTTGTATAGTATCTGCAGGTTTGTTTCAAGTTCCCCTTGGTGTGAGTAAAAGGCTACAGCTTTCACAGATACTGTTCATGGCCTGACTCAGCCACAGTACTGCTATCCTTGAGAAAAAAAATCAAATCGCTGAACTTGCATGTCCAATGACAGGGAAGAAGACAAAGAGATATTAAATATTTCTTTATAGCCAAGGGAATCTACATGCCAGCCCATCTATTCCACAGATGTACATGGCAGCCTGAATAGATCTCACCATTTACCTAAGGAGCTATTCATTACTCTAAATCTGTACCAATCACTCATCTGGGAGATGGGGCTGGGAAAGGCTGAAGTGACAAGCGCTGCAGTAAAAGACATAGAACAACTGTAAACTACAGGCTACAGCAAGATAAATAAAACCTGCATTTATCTCTTGTTTTGGTATAATGTGACTGCTAGGATTTATGACCCTGGGCATATCTCATGTCATGTGAGAGTCTCTCTGCCTGGGAAGAGCGTGGTTGTATGGCACACCACAGAAGTGCAACGGCTGATGAACTGATTAGTCAGAACACAGCTTTTTTTCTTTTCCCCTGCTGTCTTTTTTCCACTTTTCCCAGACACTTAGCACTGTAATCCGTGGCCACACTAGCTTATCTAAATTCATGGTCTTATGTTGCAATCCCCTCAAATACATGGTTTATAAAGTTAAGATGTCTTAGCATACCTTTTACAGAGCTATTCAAATTTAAAACATTCAGCATCTCTGTGCCTCTGAAAGTTTCTTTTTCCATCCTCAGAGGATCTATTTCCCCATCAGCCGTGGAAGTACACACAGAAGTTGTATGTATAACAGGAGAGAAAGGAGAGTGAGCTAATCAAAATACTTTGGCTGGTTTGGGGGTTTTATTTGTTTGGTTGGGGTTTTTTATGACACATATTTTTGACCACTTAAAAGAATCTACTGAATATCTGGGTCTGACAAAAATTAAATCATATTGTCCAAATGGATATTTTCTGTGAAACAGATTTTTCCATCATCTGAATTGTAAAGCCTAATTGGTTCATATATTTTGCCTGTCCTTCCACAAGATCTTGCAATATTCACCTCACTTTTTTGAGGTGCAACTGCTAATCATTTCCAGCAAGTAGTAAAGTGACCATGGGGACACTTCCTTTGGAAAATTTAACAGAATTTCAAACCACATTTCCAGTGGGATCTGATATATCGATTTAAATTACATCTGTGTCTAAATCTACACAAAAGCTTGCAACCATGTTGTACCAGCTTCAAGGAGTCTAAATTCCATTAGATGAGAGCACACACTATAATCTAAAAGCAACTAAGTTCTGGTGCCTTCACAAGCTCTCTTGCCAGAGAAGTAAATGTCTAAATTCCAGTTGTGAAACAAAATGAACCTGTTCTACCTCACCTCATACTTAAGGAAGCAGAGAACATCATGGACAGTTACAACAGTGGGTTTAGTGGTGATGGTATTTTGTTAGTGACTATTACTACGTCAGGTTTGGTTCTGTGTGTAAGACACCAAGACAATCCCAAACCACCCAGGCTTACGAGAGAACAGCCTTTACCACAGCTTCATGGCATCAGTTAAAACCATGGGCTAGCTCATAGGCTGTCATACCCTGCAGCTCGCTGGTGGAGATGGGCCACTGCTTTTCAGATCCTCTCTTCAGAAGACACAGTTGTACCATTCAGCACAGACAGTTAATTTAGAGAAAACAATTCTCTGCTGATGGACAAGTGAGGTACCTAAAATCCTACTGCTAGCTGGAAACTGGTTCATTCTCTAAAAACAAGAAAGCTCTGAAGTGCCTATTACAAATATAGAGGGGTTTATGAATTCTTTTCCCCCTTTCAGTTAATACTGCAGACTCAACACATCTATAAGCCATTGAGACAAAGTTCAGCTTCCTGTTTTATCATCAAAATTGATGGAAAAAAAAACCTCCCAACAGAGCTGCACAACTACAGCCAGGGTTTGGAGCAAACCCTTTCCAGCTGTGGTAAGACTACAGAACGTCAGAAAAAGAACTCACTCTTCTGCCTCCCAAGGCAGAGCCTCAGTGAACACAGAGCCACAGGACAATATTTGTAAGCTCATTTTTCAGCCTTGAAGAGCAATTCTGCCCATCTCTATAATTTGTCATCATACTAAATATCTGTCTGAAAACGCTACTAAACACCTTTAGAGAAGAGAGTATAAAACAGATATATCAAATCCTTTCTCAGCCACATACCAGAACTTGTGTTTTGGATTGTTTATGTGTATTTTTAAGAGTACAGCCAGCCTGTTCAGCAATTTGAGCATCCAAACCAACAGCAGAATCAATAGCATCCACTCGCATCTCAGAGTATTGTTAAGTATCATCATCTTGATCCTATTATCCACCCTTCAGTCTTCAAACTTCACATTGAACAGTAGTGCAATTCTTCCAGGCTTTAGTAGGAATGAGGATGGAGTGAAAAATTAATTAATTGGTGGACTTGACCCCTTTCCATCATTCAAAAATGACTATAATTTTCTGATTTTACTACACTTCAGGAAAGTCTGATACTAAGCAAAACTAAAGGTTATCTTGGTGGAATTTTTGTATAGGAAGCTTTTCACTTTGTGCAAGAACCATCCCAATATAAATTTTAGTGGAAACAACAGAAATGTTCTCATTGACTTCCCTCCTCTTTGGATCTGATCCTAAGCCTGCAGTTTTCTTCTGCACTGTAAAAATACAGGCTCAGGATAAAGCTCTCTGCAGCTCTATTTATTCAGCTTGTGTCATGACAGCTTGAGAAAAAATTCCCAGTTACTCCTCCAGTGAGGAAAAAGTTGAAAATAAACATCAGCTCACCAGAGCACCAAAACAAAAGGAAACATGAGATTAAACACCAGCATTTTACACCTCTATTTTGTCCACTAAAACCACAAAGACACTAAGATTTTCTGGCCCTGAAGCAGCACCTCCAATAAAAATCAGTAGAAGTATCACCACAAATCTTCAGGGGAGCAGTTGGGCCTATATAGGTGTTTTTTTTTTTTAATCCCATCCTAAGCTCCCAGAGAAGTGTTGACAGCTTGGGTCACTAGATGCTTGAAGGCCATTTGTGGCAAAGCCAACCTCGCTATCTAAACACACTGCAACAGCAGTTGGTCTTGTTGGAAGAGAAAATGCAATTTCCAAGTACTCCACTCCTTCCTCTGCTCTCTTCTGAAAACACCGGTGGAGTGTGCATCCCGCATCCAAGTGGAGTTAACCAAGGTTCAGGAAACCTCAGGATCCAAGGTGGCCTCAGATTTCTCCAGCCAAAATGCTTGTAATTCTACTGCCTAACATGGGGTTTCAAAGCCAGGCTAAAATCTGTGATATTGTTACTCTTACTCCTCTTTCATTTTATGATTTATTGAGTGCTAATACTTTCCTCTCTTCCTCAGACACAAAGGAGTTTATGACCAGTCAAGCAGCAGAGACAAGTTTGACCTGTGTGCTGTAATAAATCAGGTGCCAGGAGCAGATGGAGAAGGGTTAGGAAGCACACTAAAGATTCTTGAGTTACACCTGTGGTATATGGGCTACCCAAAAGATTTTTGACCACATAGCTCAGGAATTTGTTTTCAAAGCCGGCAACAACAAAAGGGGGGTACAGGGGAGAGAATGTGAGCTGTTGTGGGTCCCATTTAACAAGAACTCACAGACTCCACAGATTTGCATGGCAAGGATCAGCAAATCTGCACTGGGGTTTTTTGTCAATGTCAAACATAACCATAAATCTCATTTTTATTTTCTATACATATTTTCTGTTTCATGGAAAAATGCTGCTAGGACTAAAATCAACCTTTTGATACAAATACCACTGGAATTATATCAAAAGTTTTAACCAAGCTTTGCTGATGGTGGGATTGGTGTGATTGCTTGAACTTAAAATTTCCATTGTGGGCTAAATTTAAACAACATATTTGGTCTCCAGACCACATTCCTTTTCCTACTTTCATTTCCATCTGTCATATCATCTCTGTACTTGTCCTTGAATATTGTTGCAACTTTGTAATTCAACGTTTCTGTGGCTTTCTCTTAGGCCACTACTTAAAAAAATTTATTTTTTGTGGTCTCCATACCAAGATGAGGCAGAACAGGCAAGATTCCACACTCCCAGGAACACGACAAACCAAACACTGAACACAGAAGCTCATGCAGAGGCTCCACTTAAGTCAACAGAAGCCACATGTGGCCATTCACCTATGACTTTGAAAGCGTTTACCTTAACCATTACTGGAGTCAAAGCAACACAACGGGCTTGCATTTTTCATAGATGAGCTTCTAGCAGCACAAAGCAAAATGTAAATATGTGACAGTGACATCTACTCAAAAGCGCCTGTTCAGATATCATTAAACAGCCCCTGCACTGCCACTGCACTCAGCTACTGCTCCTCCATCCTCAATATGGTGTCTGACAATGCAGGTTTCCCTTTGCAGTATCTCACAATTTCCACCAAACTTAGGACATTTAAACAAACAGGTTTGCTTGACTTCTGGCCTCAGTACTACTTTTGTTTCATTTAAGTTTTTGAAGAGAGTTAGAAATTGGGGATTTCATAAGGGAAAGAACAAAGGGGAAAAATTATTCTCTTTAACATCTGTTCTTTTGACTTCCAGATAATTAGAAAAGCTGTATTGCTGAGTGTTATTTGTCTGCTGTTGTTTTTCCTTAAATATTTTTAGCTGTTTTCCACCATTTCCCATAAAATTCTAGGCCAAAATACCACTCAAAGCATCATAGAATTTATATGCTGCTAAAAAAGACGGTATTTTCTCCTTGCAGGAAAAAAAAAAGATTGTTTGGCTTCTCACATGTGTGTATAGGCATAACAGTTACAAATGACTGAATTGAATGAGGTGATATTACAGAGGAAATAACATTTATGGTAGAAAAATGTTTTATTACCTTCACTCTCTTGATCTGGGTCTGTTTTCTGAAACCAGAAAAAGGGTAAGTCCAATAGCAGAGTGGTTCTTACATAAATAAAGGGTTCAACAGTCAGGAAGATCTTGCTGTCTTAGGATGGGTCCTTACTGATACAAAGAGCACTATGTTATAGCATGTCAGCAGCAGGAGGGGATTGAAAATAAGTTAAAGGGAGCTTCCTAAATTGATTTATCAAAAACAGGCAACTTAATAAAAGTTTTAATTAGAAAAAAAAAATTAACTTTCCTTTTAGTACAGCTTATGAGTTTCTTGAAGGCTTTGCTTTGGACAGGACTTTCTGTACTCCCTCAGCTTTTCTGCCAGGGCTCACCAAAAGGTTTGCAAGTGTCAGCTGTAAAGTCAATAGCAACCATACAGAATAACCACCCAGGAGTTGATCTGCTAGCACCAAAGCTTGATTGCCACTGGACAGCAACATGTGACACATCAAATTCAAACCAGTCCTTCAACAGTGAAGACAGCTTCCTCATCTTACTGTATCCTGGACACCAGCCATGGTTCTCAGCACCAGGAGGAGGGGTATTCCTGCTAACATGGTGAATATTTGCAGTGAATTTAAAGTAGCAATCCCTTTCCACATTTAAGATACATATATCTCTGCTGACTGCCAGGCATTGAGTCCGGTTGGTTGTTTTATCTCTGTTTCTTACTGACTTATATCCTAGCCTAGTCACATTATTTTCTTACAAATGTAAAACATAGGAAGTGCCTAAAATCACTAACTTTTATTGTCTATCCTTTGTTGTTGAATTTGTGAGAGATAAAATAAAAGAAGCAAACTCAGTCAAGCCATGAAGCAAAGAGACATCAGTTACAAAGATTACATCACTGGCTGATTTCATCTTCCCAAAACCAGAGTGTACTCTATTGAGTTTGATGTGCCAGGATAAGAAATTGGGAAATATATCAAAACAAATATTTAAAAAGCAAATACACATTGTTGCTCTGAGATAGGATTGTTTAAAATATAAACAGCTATGCAAATAGGAAACACATTGCCTGGAATACACGAAATGAAATGCACAGTAACCAGCAAAAGGAAAACTAGGGAGTTGGATCCTCACTTGCTGCTTTGGCATCATGCAGCCATACCCCTTCCACATGAACTGAAGGTTTGGCCCAGATGTGAGAACAGATAAAGTGTGACCGTTCTTAGGCACTATTGGAAACCTACAGTGCCCAGGAAAACTGCTGGTCTACATTTGCAGTCTCTTTCTTGCCTCTTTTTTTTCATTAATTACGTTTTTTTTCTCTCTTCCTTACAAAATCCCCTGACTCCAGCTGAAACACAAACTGTGATCCACACAGCCAGTCAGAACAACAGGACCTGCTGTCTATCAATAAATTTTCCCTGACTTTAGGCAAGTGACATTCCTGTTCTCCTGAAAAAAGTGTCACATGAAAGTTTCACAGAGCTGTAAAATTTAAAGCTACACAACTCTTCTCTCTACCGTCTACCACTCCTTGGGATTTGGCAGTCTCTAGTTTATTGTGCTGGTGAAAAACTCCCCCAGCAAACACAGTTCCTCTAGGCTCTCTAAATTAAGGAAGATGTTGAGCATTGTGGAACGAACAGGAGGAAACCAGGAAAAATTATGGGGTCTTTTCAACTGCAGCTTCCCTGGAACTACAGCTGATGGGCTGAGCACAACACAGGTGACTGTCTCAGACAAATGTGAATGTTCAAGCCTGATTTGACTGGATTAGCACTGAGAGCCTGAGACAAGAGCTGCTCTAAAGTCACTGTGCTCCTTTTCTGTGCTGCCTACCACTGAGGCTGCTCTCACTTGCCAGGCTGAAAGCGGATTCACGAGTGTGGTCAGCTCAGGGTAACTCTGCAGTGAGGTCTTACATCTGCATACACCAAAGTCATCTCCAGAAATGAACACTGCTCCTCTGTGTGAACACCGTGGTACATGTGTGTTAAACAAAGCTGACAAGTTGATGTCACTAAGCTCTTTTAATTAAGTTGGTGACAAAAAGAAGAAGGCACGAAGTTAAACACGAGGCTGTAGCACAGATCAGACAAAATTTATTCGCCCATCACTCAGCTGAGTTGAGCAACAAATGAACACACTCAGCAAGGAAAGTAAACAACGATGGGCAGTTCAAAGGGGACTTGGATCCATGTTTGTGGAAGAAACCAGAAGCTGCAGCCACCAATTGAACTTGTTAGTTCACAGTGGTGATGGATTGGTTGATTAGATTTTTTCCGGGTTAATAAGGGCAGCCCTCAATGGGTCAATAAACTTCTCATCTTGTATATTCTACTGGTAAGTCAACTAACAACATTAGACAGTGAAAGCAGGGAAGAAAGAAAAAAAAATGTGATTAGGCTCTTTTGTTCCTAAATCTCTGCTTTCCCTTGCCATGAGGTGGATGTGCTGAACTGTGGGTTCTGCACCAAAGCCTGAATGTAAAACAGTGAAAGGGTGAAGCATTTAGTTTTGACCTAAGCACATTTGGGTGGTATAATGATGAAAGACAAGAAGCAAAAGTTAAAATGAAAAGCAAGGAGACCACTGAGAAATGTAAAAGCCTAAGGTCTTCACCTTTCTCCCTTCTTTTCTGAGTAATGAAAAAACAAGTCACAAAGAACATGACACCATTCAAAAGAAACCTGTCCCACAGTGCGTCAGGGGAATCCATTTATTTTACTGGAATCTTGCCTGACTGTAAATGGACAGAGTGTGAAATCAAAGCAGAACTGCAGCAGAACATTCTCAAGAGAGACCAGAAAGGAAGAATACGCAGAAATCATTTACCCAAGAGTGATAAACACCCCAAAATTCAGACCGCAAGATATACATCCTTGCATCCACTTGGGAGACATGTCAGCAATAACTGAGGAAAGGAGCAGACTGAGGCAAGCAGCCCTCAGGCAGGTAAAAACCAGCAGAAGGTACATTCTCTGGCAGCAAGAGCAAAGAGAAAACAGGCAGAAAAGGAGAAGGGCTGGAATTTCTTTTAGGTACAGAGGGAATAGCAGGTGGTAGACACTAGACAGAAGTTCAGATGATGAAATAGTAGGTCCAGACTGATTCTCAGGAAGAAGGGAGCTGTATATGGCTCTTCAGTGGCAGAGTCTACCCCTAAATTGAAGATCGAAGCCCAGTCAGGGTAAACAAAACTTGTAACTGAAACCAGCTGCAGTCCTGTGTAACCCAAATGGACTAAACAGATTGCAAGTGTGAAACTGGAGGGATTTTCAGAGCTCCACCCAGAGCCAACACTTATCTAATCTGTTCTTAAAAGATTCCAGAGAAGAGTTTTCTTAAATTTTCCTCTGTTAACAGAACTACTCCTCATATTGGGAAAGGTTCAGAATATGTAAATCTTTCTATTAAAATCAGAGTACAATAAAACTTTACATTTAAAGAAGTCTAAAATTTTACAACTACAATCCAATCACCCAATCAGCTATATTTAAAAGAATTGGTATTACAAGAGGAAGCTCTGTCTTTAAAAAAATACTCTGTAAAAAGTAACTAGATTCAGTAACCGCGCTTCCACAGTTGATTCCAATTTTCTGTAACAAGGAAAGTGTTCCTGGAAATATGATTCTTATTGTTACTTAATGTTGATGAGTTACTCAACCAAAACTAATTAGTTCTAGAATGGAAAAGTTGTATATGTGAGTTAGGCACGGTCTCTGGAAAAAGCACTGTGGTAGATTAGTCCTCCTTAATGGAATAAAAACAGGAATAAAGGCAAATAGCCTATTTCTGGAGTCTGCAAAATCCAGCCAGGTACTACTGTGCCTTTACCTTTGGACTCTATTAATATGAGGAGAGCAGTACAATTGCAATGATTTTTTTAAAGGTCAGGCAGCAAGAACAAAAGAATTACTTCCCAATTTCAGAACAGCCTTTGAAATGCTTATGAAATGTAGGTCATTCCAACTTGTCTTTATTTAGTCTAAGCATCACAGGGCTGATCTATTCAGGTGATTTATGCCAGCAGGTAGCAACAGCCAATTCAGACTGGTACCTGCTTTGGGCTTGATCACGCCATTGACTCAATTCTAGTTCAACAAAACAGCTAATGAGATAATCTGCATTTGTCAAATTGTGGTGGAATGAGCAGGCGTGCAACCAGGCAACAGCTACTAGGTATTTAGTAAAGTACCCTCCTGTAGTAAAGGCGCATTTTCGGCCCTCAAGAGCTGAGTACCTACAAACCAATGATCCACATCTCAGAAGAGAAAACCAGACTAATTCCCCAACGGCTGTGTCTGTTCAGTTTAGTACATAAAGCAATTATGACTATGAAGAAATCTTAGACAAAAATAATCTGCTCTTCTGAACGTTACATACTATTGCTTGCTCTTTCATATGTAAAATTCCTTCCTAGCAAGTTGATAAAGCGAAGTAAAGAGATGTTAGCCTACCTGGTTAGTGGGCAGAGATACACCAGAAGCTGATGCACCAATCTTAAAATAAATTTTTATATAAGTGAGTATAAATGCTCTCAGAAAGGCTCCTATTTCATTTCATTAACCAGCAAGGGTGCCTAACCTGAGCAGTTTTGACTGAACTGTTAAGTGCAGAGTAGAAGACCCATCCACATCTACTGAAGTAGAAAAAAAGTAGTTAGGGAGAAAAAAGCTCAAAGCACCACCAACAAAACCACACTGACTTAGTCTTAGTGGCAAAATTTTGTGGAAAACGCAAAAGCTGGAGTTCAGTCATCAAGAAAATGATCAGGTTAATTCCTGTATAGTGCCAGCAATGAAGAGATGCTTTAACTCAGAACAGTTTATTGCATGTAAAAACATAATGGGAACTGCAAGGAAACATTTTATAAATTGCAAGACTTGCTACAGGCAAAGTCATCAACTGGCGGCCTGACCCCATCCAGGGACATCTAAACCCTAGAGGGAGATGTGATTCAATAAGTTCTGAGTCACCAAACTATTGTTACAGCTATTCTTTCTGCCCCAAATATTTTCCATTTGTGGGTTTTCCATGTTTCAGCAGGTTTGAAAGGTATTGTTTTCATGGCAACATTCTACAAGGGCGAAGGGGGCAAACACTCCTATCTGCTCTCACTACAAGGAAGGAGAGAAGAAAATAAAAAATAAATAAAAAAAAAAGACTCCAAAAGGTCTGGACTGGTTTGGCTAAATTTAAGCATGGTTGAATTCTATTGCATCACTGAATCTCTGAGAATTGTTAATCAAAGCACAGTTTCCCCCAAACAGCCATGAGAGATGGCTTGTGTCTCTTCAAACACCAATTCCAACATGAAGCACCAGCACTGTTTGAGGTAGGAGTGCACACAAATTGAAAGTCCCTGAGATTATCATTTCATCCAGCAATAACATGTAATACAGGAACACTAGGTCTGAAACATGCAAACAAGGGTAATGTCCAAGTGGAGAAAACTGGTGATGAACAGACGTTACAGAAATGCATCCCTTTGCATCAGAAACTAATGGGATACAGGCAGAGAGAGGCCTGCACATCCAACCGGCATTGAACTTGGAATCTGGAGACTTTTGAAAATGCTGAGTGTCCAAACCCAAGCTCAAAACTAATTGAAGAAATTTAATTCAAGAAGTTCAAACAAACAAAGTGCAGATTCTCATATTTTTAATTTGTGCAAATGCAGAAAAACACCATGAAATTAATCTGTTCTGCACTGGGTGGTACCCAAGTCCCCAGAGCTTTAAGCACTTTATGACCAGTCTTTCTGTAAATTATAGAAATTCAGCTCACAGTTGGCTTACAGGTGTCCTATTTTCTGACTGAAAAATGAATTAGGGATGAAGGAAAAAAGGAATAGTTGAGATTGAGATAAAAAAAAAGTAAAGAAGCAACTAAGTTGCTTTTGCAGGAATCTATGGAGAAATAGAAGTAAATAACAAAAACAATATCCAATGTTTTCCTTTTCTTTCTACAAAGGCCACATGCAGTTTAGAGTACTCAATCATGTACAAAATAATTAACCCAATGGAAGTGAAGGAAATTTCTTACAAAAATAAGTAACACTGGACACATCCTCAGCTGGTGTGAATTGAGGATGCAATCCTGGCTTCAGGAAAAAGAGGCTGATTTGTAATAGATGTGAGTGTGTGCAAGAGAGAGATCCCAACTAAACTGATAATGGACACGTGCCTCTAAAAATTTAGTTTTGACCAGCTCCTCTACTAGGTATTTATAAAGGATGGCATTTTTGGTCTATGCTGATACAAAACTAATGGTCAGCAGCAGAACTGATAGACACAAAACTAAAACCCACAGATCAAATTCCTCCCTCAGTCACACCCCATTAGCTGAAGTGACAAATGTTCTGGATTTGAAACCCTCATGCTGTCTGGCACACATAATCCTGCTTATTGTTCCTCTGAAAAGTACCAAGCATTTCAGACAAATGTACCAAAAAAAAAAAAATTTCGGCTAAATGCAGCATAAGAGAGTAAGACGCAGATGACCCTCTCCTGAGGCCACAATATTCACTCCAACAGAAATTTTGAAAGTTTAAATAAAAAGTGGCAGGGGGCAGGGGAAAATCAGAGTGTTTTATCAGACCAAAAAAAAAAAAAGAAGGCAAACTAAACGGGCCCAACTGCCTCTTGATTCTCTCATTACTCCACTGTGTGCAGCAACATCTGGCAAGCAATCAGGTGACAATAAGAAATCAGCATAGCCAAGCCCAGTTAATTGGCTAGATAATCAGGATAACCAGTGCAAGCTTCATGACACTTGACCTGGTGAAGAGGTGGCAGTGAGAGCCCAGAGTGCTGCAGTGCTGCTTTCCTGCCCATGAGCTGCTCAGTGCACGAGCAGGACGGGGGACAGAGGTCTAAGCATGCACAGGGAAACCATAACAGCTACACAAGCAGCTCTGGCACAAATAACCAATGTTTCCCAAGATCTCTTCCTTTCAGGAAAGGACCTGAAGCAACTCAAATCTGAGAAAAGAGAACTAACCAGCAGAACCATGGAAGCACAAAACTGTGAAATCCCGTGGTCACACACAGAGGGGCAAAGGTCCCATCAGTCAAAACACCTCTTCTTTACAGTGTGTATAAATTTTAATCACAAGTCATGCCAGGACAAAAACACAGAGGTGAAAGAGAAATCTGTTGTTTAAACAGCTCTTGAAAGTGGCTGAGAATATGATTAGAAGTGTTGGGATGTTTATACTTTCTTCCAGTGCAGTTAGACACAAATCATGGGTAACACCTCTGTGATGCCTCCCATTCAGCCTATCCAGCTCACTCTCTTCAGCTAAAGGAAATTTGTTTTCTGCATGGTACAATGCAAGTCAATGTAATTCAGAGCTGGCACAACATTCTGACTGCAATTTTTGCTGGTAAGCTTAAAACACCAAGCACCCTCCAATTAACACATCAGTGCTTCAATGAGTAGGCCCTTCTGAGATGGGAAACATTTCATTTTGACTGCAGTCAGTTTCAAGAATGGACAGCTGGAAAGTTTGTATTCCCTGAGATTCTTTTAATGCAGACTTGCTTTTTTGCCTTTTTTATTAAACCCATTGATTTACATCTCTCTGTGTAGTTGTATAACAACTGTGTATGACAAAGCAGCTAAAAGCATGTCACATGATGCAAGACAGATAATTTTTAAAGTATTATTTTAAATACAAATAATTATTAAAATGTTGATATAAAGACTTATGAAAAAAAAAAAACCAGCTTTACCTGTCTACCAGGATGGATATATTTAAGTTTAAGCCCCACCTAGAAATGTGAATTTGGATTTAGTGTGTTTATCCTATAGGTCACTAAAAAAGGAGAGCAGGTGAGAGCTGCAGCCTTGCCCCTCACCAGCCCATTCTGCTCAGGGCCTAGAGTTGGTTGCTATGCGTAACCTCCCTGTGCCAAATTTAAATGATTTTCATCCTCCTCAGATGAGCTGTGCATCTAAGCTGACATCAATACAAAGCTAGAGAAAAAAGCAGGTTAATATCCTCCACATCCTGATTTTGCAGCAATGAAACAAATGTACACACAGAAGGATGCAGGATCAAAGCATACAGCTGATAGCTAGAAAAACACATTTTTCTTTTTTCCCTCCTTTCCTAAAACTAAACAAACAAACAAAAAAAATCAATACTTAGTGACTTGAGAGGAGAATTAGCGGCAAACCAGTTCTCATATTGCTCACAATTCCAAGACCGGAACCAACTTCACCATTCAGAAGGGTACTTTTCTTCAAATGACCACAAAATGAGAATTGTCATTTTCTAGAGAACTCCTGTGGCAGCCAGGAGCCCTGCCAGGCTGATAGTGCTCAGTGTTGAGGACAGATTACACTCCCTCTCCTCCAGCCCATCAGGATCAGCACAGATAAGCAAACATGAGAGAGCCCATGTGAGGCTCCGACAGACCCACTCCACTGCAATTAACTCCTTCCCTCGATACACAGCAGTTTGGATGAATCAGCAAATACCACAGAGATAGAAGAAAGGAGAGACACAAAATGTTTCGACAGAACTTCTGTATATAAGTAAAACCACATGACACTGCATGACCAAGCCATTTATGTGATTATCTAATGATTCTGTGCATCAAAAAGTTTCAAAGACTTCTTCAGTAAAAAAGCTTTGCTGAAAATGAAGCTAATATAGCTTTACTTAAAGCTATTTTATTTTTGGGGGGGGGGGGAATTTTGAGCATTATATCAAGCAGATTTATTTTTCCCCTTTTTTGCCCTAAAACAATTACTGTGGAACTCCTTGGTTCATCAAGGTCACTGTGGACAGCCCAGCACTCACGGGTTTTGCTGAAGCAAGGACCATGCTTAGCATTAGGAGACCAGGAGCACATCACCCCTCTCACGATGCCCTTTCTAAATCACAGATTTGTGTCTGTCTGTAAAACCCTTGGTGTCCAACCACCTCACAGCGAGCCTGGGCAGCCACACCATGAATTCAACACAGGTTTGACTCTGTTGCCGCACTGAGACACCTCAGGGACTCAAGGCAAAGGACCAAGTGATCACTGTAAGCTTTTGACACTTGTGCCAACAAAACTGCATCCAAGTCTAGCCCCCTTCAGACACAGGAGGTAGGAATTATGTCATCAGCATGCAACTACAAGATAAGGAGTGCCTTGCCAGGGCAGAAAACAAGGACAGCTACCCCAGCAAACATACTGGGCCTGACCACAGGCTTCTAAATGAGCCAGAAAAGTACAATTTTCTTTTGGCTTATTGAACATACATTGAGCGTTTTCTTATACACACAAGGATACCCAGCCATATAACCTCAACTGGCAGAAACTTTTATCTTTGTGTTAATTTTATGACCCCTTCGGTTGTTCTTTGTCTTGGGGGATGAAAGCAAATATATGGCAGGGAGGGGGCACTGCCAAAGGTCATCTATATTTAATGCAGTTTCATGTGCTAGGTCACATAGCATTCCCAGGCTGAAAAGAAGGCTCTGTTGCTGAGAATTTGAAAAACAAGTTGAAGGTAGTGCGCTGTTATACTACAAGAAGTTGTCAGTCAAGGCTTACTGTGTCTTCCAATTTTTTTTTTTTAGAATACCCAAAAAAGCTGGAAGGTCTCCAACTGTGTCATTCTGTTATGGAGGAAAAGAGTCTTTGCAGGGTTCACATTCATTTGATTCAAAACAAGCCCCCAGAATTCACTTATTCCCAGAAGTATGAGCTCTGTTAATTCACTAAGCTCACTTACATGGCAAAGGATTTGCTATTACACATCCCACACAAAAAAGAAAAAAAAAATCAGCCTATTTCAGCTGCTTAAGTTTGCAGTACAGATTGCTGCACTTACTGAATTTCCAAGCTCAGGAAGCAGGCTTGCTCAGGAAAACATGGCAGCATGTGTTTAATTTTAAGCATGTGCTCTCCAAGTCCCACTGCACTCATACACATGACTGAAGACTACAGTGTGGACTTGTGTGCTCCTCTGAATCCAGGCCAGAGGTACTTGAACAATCCCATAAAGTCATTTTACATGTTCCTCTGATGAGAAAAGTGTTTCCTTACTAAATATCAGGCTCTTTTTGTCTACGCATACGAGAATATCACAGATGCAGCGACAAAACTTTGCAGCATCAGCCATGCTAACTAAACAAGGTAGAGACATGAATGGTGCCAGGCTTGCTTTAATTCAAGCATACTTAATTTTTTCTAGGAGGCAACAGCAGGCACTGCCATGAAGTTTTCTATGCATTAATAACTACAGCAAAAGAATGTTCAATGTCTACAGCTGCCTACAGGCTGCAGGAACACTTGGTCACCCAATATGTATTTTAGGCTCTCCATGGGTGCAGAGAGCTTCATTTGCAGAGTCTAGAGATGTAAGCAGTCAAAATGAACCTGCAATATAGGTTTCAGATCTAGATGTAACTCACCAGCAAACACCAGAATTTACACAGCCAAATCAACTTACTCCAGAATTACACCAGTATGAGGGCAGTACAAAACATCTGCCATTCTAGCTGATCCTGCTTATTTGTCACAATTTTGGCATTCAGAGGAAGACAAACCCTAATACACTAAAACACATGTGCCACATGGGTGTATAAATAGGCGAATAAAATTAGAGAAGACCCTAATATTTCTCAGCAGGAGTTTAATCAGGAGTAAACCTTCTTGCAAACCAGTCTGAGAGCGCTGCAGTACTAATTCATAAAGGCTGAGTGGAAACTGCAACATGCCTGCATTTCAGTGAAGCCTTTCACAGAGTATCTCAAAATGCTCAAACTAAATTCAAAGTGGACGCCTCCCCAAAAGCAGCCCACGCACATCAGCTGCAATGTGTTACAGAGGGCCACAAGAAATAGCAAAAAGCAGGGGAACTAAAGCAAGACCCACGGTCTAATTTGTTTTAGCATGTTTCTTACTAGCAAGGAAGAAGGAACAAGAAGGTTCTTAGTAAGATCACCAGATGAGTGATGTTAATTCAGAACACCAGTAGGCAGAGAGAGAAAAAGCTACAAATCAAAGACAATTAATGAATCCCTCTTTTCTTGCAACGCTAAAATTTTTAAAGTTCAAGGCACTTATTAGCATGTAGAACTGAGTCTTGCTGCCACAAACAACCTCTCCAACTCCATTTCCTACAGCATGACAGCCCCTTGCCTGGGCCAAGTCCTCATTACGGTGCCTTGTAATGCCCTCCTTCCCCCCAGCCTCTTCCTTCTCCAGTGCTTGTCCTGGAGCATTCTGGTTATCTCGGAGGTGTAAATCATACTTCACAGCCCAGGGCTCACCGTGAATGGAGTTATTTTGGCTCTTCTATTCCTGTTTCACACCCCACACACAGAAAACCAGAGGTGGCTGTAAAAGAGACTGACAAGGTTACAGATCAGAGGCTTGTGTGAGCTCTGGAAGCCCTGCACAGACTGGTTTCGTACACAGAAGACACAATGGGGTGGATAATTCTCACATTAATTATCTCAGAAATTTCACATCATGATATGTGCCACTTATCCCTACCCTCACCACCTTCTGTTTGCAGAGCAGGCAGCAAATATACTGTTCTATGGAGGCACCAAAATTGCAGTGCCTCGTCGTGTTTCCTTCTGCTGAGGGAAGGAGATGCATCTTTTAACTTCCCTTCTCTCTGCACACCACTGTGTCAGATCGGGCTCTTGCTTGTCCTACAAAGCTGGCATTCAGCTCCCAAGGCTGCACACCGGTCTTGTGCTACGCTTCCAAACCTAAAACTTCTCCAGTTCCAGTTAGGTCACTGGACAGTCAGGAGGGCAGAGGGATGTGAGTGCACTGAAGGTTCAGAAGCACTGCCATGGCTGAGGATCTGCCTATGGAGCCACAGCATGGATTTATCCTCTCTCTTATGCTACTCATAAGATCTTCTGGGCAGGGACAAAGAGGCTTTGACACACACAAGAAAAAAAGCCAATAATGCCACCAACGTGTCCTGTGGCTAACATTGAGAGAGAGACATTTTTACTGCTGCATAGAGATAGGACAGGAAAAAGCCTCATCTTGCTGGCACACACACAGAGGCACGCACTATGTTAAACTGTTTGAAGAGCTTGCGGTCTTCTTGTTAAGTGAGTTGTGAATGTTTCCAAAAAGCCTAAATGCCAGACAATGGCAGCACATTGCTAAAGAATGCTTAAGGGATTTAGGCTGATCTGATAATTGCTTGGTAAGACAAAAGCAGAAACTGGTCACAGAAATAAAGAACATGGGTTTGAATGAAGTTTCAAAGAATTATCTTTAATTTTTAAGATGGTATATCATACACTGCAAAGAATGAAAAAACACTACAAGATAAAAACAGTAAGAGATCATCTGTCAGGAGAGCAAATCCACATTTACACAGCCTTTCAGAGCACAAACAGCCAGAACGCTCTGTTGGAAAGAGCCAGTCTGCCCATTTGCTCCAAGCCCTCACAAGCCACTCAACTCAGATTGATTTCAATTTCACATACTCCAAAGTCAAGAGCATGATGTGAACACAGATAATTTGAACTTTCATTTTTCCACTCCAAACTCTGTAGATGAAGCAGCCAGGACACGCATAACATAGACGAAACACTGATTTGTGCAAGAACTGCAGCTCTGGTCTTCTTACTATAGACAAAACCATTTAAACTGGAGTTGGATGAATCGAGCCAAAGTACATCTGTGAACATTTTCTGGCCTGTTGAAATGCTTGCGTTCATACCCTTCCACATCAGTGCTCTGCAAATATCCCATCCCCACGTTTAGACAGCAGGAGTGGCCTCTGCCTCAGATGGCCCCGTCTGACCAGCAAATCCTTGAAAGCTGAGAAAGTACCACCTTATTCTTATTATCTTTTTTTGGCACAGCCATCAGAGACAGAGCACTCAGAACTGAGTCAACACCTACTTCTACAAACATTCATGCTGGTAAGTGGGAAGCAAATTTTAGTTTTATGAGAAGTGGTTATGCATAGCATCAACCTCCCTGCTTGCACACACACCAGAAACACTTAACACATCCCACCAGGAAACAGGAACAACATCTGATCACTCAGCCCAGGCTGAATATTTATAAAATCTTTTTCTGAATATTGACAGAATTAAAAATCTACACATCCCTAAAACTGTCCATACACAATCATGAACAATACACACTTCAGAAAAACCAAATCCTTAACCTTATAATTCCACTAGCAGGAAAAGAAAAGTTAATACATCCATGGAAATTTATTTTCCCCACTTTGGCTTTGTCTGCATACTAACTAGGAAAACTCAGAGTCTGCTTACCACCTGAAAATGATTACGGTGCTCAGAGAGCCCTCTGAGCAGCCACGGGCTCTGTAATGCAGCCCCACGTGTAATGTATCCAAGCAGTTACACACGGGACACAAGTGAAGACCATTAATGGGAGACCTTGGCTAGGGCAGAACGCAAGTTAAAGGCTCAGGAGATGAACACGTGTGCTACCAGAGCAGTGTGTCACAGCACACGCAGGACATCACTGAGCACTTAAGCACTGTTCTTTTATATTAAGCACAGCAATATGTTCTATGTCAGAACCCTGATTTTTTTCAATACTTTTTAGGCAGGAGAAAAATGAATAAGTCAGATGGCAGTCTAATGTGTTCAGTACAACTCTGAGCAAAGCTTGTGCAATATTTAGCAAATATTTACTGCAGACACAGAGAAGCCCTTCCCCTGTTAGGTTTGTGATCAGCTGTGGTCACCATTCTTTATAAACAAAATGTACACTTCAATTAGAAGCTGGTGAAGAATAGATACATGCAAAACATGGACAAGGCAAGGACTCTAAACTCACTCTGAATACACAACCTGTTTTTCCACGAGATGCATTTTAATTACATTTTGCAGATGTTTTTTTCAATCTTTTGCCATAGCATATGAAATTAATTTTTGAGGGTAGGGAATGCTTTCTCAGAGGGAGAGGAGCTTTTCTACATTTACATGTTAAGTAGTATTTGCTGGTCTAGGCAAAATGCATTCTGCTATTCCAGGGAGGCACTTCCCAGGGATACCACACTCCAGTTCCCAGGTCTGAAGAACTCAGAAGCAACAGCATTCCACTGGAATGGGTATGTGCATACACAAACTAGTCCTTTGTCTTAAATTCAGGGTCTCGCTGCAGGATGGATTCCCATTCTTGTTGCACTGAACTGGAAGCAAAAGCCAAAAATGTCCACTTTTCACTCTCATTTTAAAGTTTATAAGATTTCTCCAAAATTTAGAAAATATATATTCCAGCAACAAATGGATTATGAGAAAACAAAAGAAAGAAACTTCTTCTTCCATTACCTATTTTAAGCAACACTCTGATTTATTGTGAGGGCAACGGTCGAACAAGATAAACGTGTAGATCTTCGCTTGACATCTTGGCAGCAGGGACAGTCCGGTGCATTCTGCAGAGTATTTTGGTTTAAGGAGTTCAAAGAATACTTTCTTCTTCAAAGTCAAATTTCACCACCACTGGCCGGGTCATGTTCCACTTCTTATTTCGATTCCTATCCTCGATGAACTCCTGGTAAGGATCTTGCTTTGAAACCGCTTTCTTCGAGCGTACATAACCAAAAAAGACAGTTAACGCCAGGAAAGAGTAAAACAACATGACAAAGAGGATGAAGAAATAGGCGTTGTCATATGGTTTGTATTGTGGCTCTTTTTGTTCTGTAGCATTTTTCCTTGTGTCCAGGTTCCTTTCCAGAAGTTGCAGAACACATTGCGAGATGAGAGCAGCTAAAGCTGTTTGGTTCATTTTGGGGAATTAAAAAGCATGTCAGAAAATAGAGGGGAATGAGCATGGAGGGGCCCCGAGCGATGCTTCATTGAAGTGGGGCTCTGTCCACCAGCTCTGGCAGAGTTGGATCTGGCCTGGAACCATTTCCTCTTTTGGTAAGGAATGCTGTTAAGCACTTATTGGGTCTCAGTCTTTTGATAATGAGGCATTTGGCTGATAAGCCTGCCTTGTCTGTGAAGTCTATTAATAATAACAATAATAGAACAATAACAAATCCCTGAGACACACATCTGCCAGGCAGTTTAAAATGTGTGATTTAATTTTTTATTCCCCTACACCCACAATATTTGGGCAACAAATCTGCTCAGGTTACTAGGTGAAATGACTTTAAAAGCACTACTGTGATGTGATGGGAGGTTTAGGGGAAGAAGAAAAAAAATACGGTGTTTCAGTCAGCTGCTATCTACAAGTTGAACATGAAAATTTAAATTTGAACTCAAATTTGACAGCCTTGGAGCTTAGGTGGAAAGCTGAAACTTTTAATGTGTCTGCATTAAGCATTAGGACTGGCAGTCTGTAGCTGCATGCTGCCAAAAATACGTGCCACACTGGAAACATGCAAGAGAGAAATATCCAAACAGAAAAGAACTGCTTATGAAGTTGTTCTGGAATATGAAACCTTTGACTGCCACTGGCAAGTGGACTACACAGAATATTTTCAGACAAGGAGCAAGGAGGTTAAGTCTTCTCCAGTGTGGTTTGTCACAGGTCATGTCTACTTGCATGATAATAGCAGAGCAGTGCTCTGAGGATTCCTGCTTCCTATTGTGTTTTACAGGCTAGGTCACTCTAAAGTAAATTGTTGTTTTACAAAGTAGTGAAACCTTATCTTGCTACAAAAAAAAGAAGTCCTTACTGCCACAAACGACAATACCAGCTGTTTCTTTCTGTGATCTGAATTCTGGGGAATAAGCACCATGACTTTGAAGTGGAGAGCACATCACCCGACTAGCAGTTTGCCAACTCTGCACTGTTTCTTTAGGCCTGACCCCCTGAACTGATTGTATGATGACTAATTCACATGCTAAGATTGCAGTATATCGGTATCACTAAACAGCCTGCGTTTGTCATTAAGGGTTTCTTGTAAAAAGAAAGATGAAAGTGCAGTCTGTAATTTTATATGGGCAGCAGACTATGGTATAAGTACGTTTAGAATATGCAACTTCTAGAAGAAATGCTCAGCTCCACCATTTTAACTATTTGTTTTAAAATCAGTCTCAAAAAAAAAGAAAGAAAAGAAAGAAAAAAAGGTTTAAAATTCCAATAAAGAGCAATGCCAAATCCTGTTCTCGTTTGGGGCCAAGTTATAGGAGAGATCTAATTCCCCTATTCTTGTGGGTAAAGGAGAGGAGATTCAGGGGACCTAATCTTGTTTTGAGGTGACAGAAGAAAAGCTCTATCAGCAGTTTAACTACAAATAAAATATATGCATTAAACTAGTATAAAGTCTTCAGGGGAACTATGCCCAATTTATATTCATGTAACTGGAAAAGGATTTTCATTTAGGTTTTGCAACTTTTCCAGAATTCTGTAAACTCTTACTGTTTGTTTGTTTTTTAAAGAATTTACTTCAGTAAAAGAAGCCTGCAATTCTGCATGAATTAAGTTGGACACATGCTAGTCCTTGTAAACTTCTTGCCTGCTTGAGAAGCACATGATCTCTGTTGGCCAAGTTTCTGGGGCTTTTTGGTATTGGCAAAATAAAAAAAAATTAAAGAGAGGTTTTAGGAGTGCAGCACCACAACTGAGTCGAGAATTGAGTGACAAAAATCACACCAGTGAATTCACAGTGACAGTTTTGGGTATGCAATGAACAAGGAATGCTGTGCTTTACCTTGCCTCTTAAAACACAGCTTCAGCCCAATTCTTGCTATGCACACTCATTATGTCCCAGAAATAAGTGTTTTAACTCATGTCATGTTATGCAGTGTGCTGACACCCTCACACATCTCACCAGTTTTTTAATGCTCAATATAAGGCACACAAAAACTTTCTCCACCATTCAGACAGTCAGAGCCACATCAGCCTAAGCCTGGAAGATAAATTACAGTGCTAACAGTGGGCCATGCTTGTCAACACATGGGCTTTATCCCACAGGTATCCAACAAGCCCAGAATCCTGGCCCAACAAACTCAGTGTGACACATTCCCTTCCAAACACTCTGTGACACACCCAGGTCACCCAGAGGAGAGGCCACTCAAGGCCAGAGCACACCATCCTTGGCATAACTGATACTGCATTTCACCAGCTTCCACACTACTGCTCACTGAGTTATCCCCACACCACCTGAGAAAAGACGATGAGCAAAGGAAAACTTACTTGGGGCAGCAACGGTGTCCTCTGCAGGAAAGGTTAAAGGGCTCTGCCTCCACACAGCACAGCTCATTCCCTCCTGCTCGGCAGGAGCTGCTCACGGCTGAGCCACAGAGCTCACCTGTGCTACCCTGCTTGGCCCCTCCTGAAATGCTCTTGCCCAAACACACCTGCACCAGGAGTCAGGTGATGGGACCCAGCCCCCACCAAAGGCAGATGCTCATTCACCCTCCTGCTCATTTAAAGTTATCTGGTCTTATTTTAACTTGGGGTGTTCCGCACACTGTTTCTGCATCTCGTTGAACAGATCAATGTTCTGCTAGGTTACACAAACAAACACTGCTTTTAAAGTTGCTTTTTCTCTCCTTTTTTCACCCTCCCCCAAACAGTTAAAAGTACATAATGGTGCTTTGAACAAGATCCTAAAGAGCTATTTCCATAAAGTGGTCCAATTCTTTTTAGAGATGTAAGTACATGAAATTCTTCAAATGCAGGGGGACAATGAGTGAAGATTAAAAAGAAAGTAAAAGATTAAAAGGAAAAGACCATAAGAAAAACTCAAAGGGGGGGAAAAGATCAAAAAAGAGGATTAACCATGTTACTTGTTGTTCTTCAGAAATTAAAGAAGTATGGAGGATAAGGAATTTGTTTCCTTTTGGCCCTAGAAAAATGCCAATTATGGTAGCTAAATTGCCAGGATCACATATCAGTATGCTTTGGAAATGTGAGAAATGGATGGGAAATATAAACACAGGGCAATAGCTTACAGTTATGTTATGAATTAAGCCACAAAAATATCAAGATTTAGTCACTGAACAAGCTGCCAAAGTTAATCTTTCCTGATGAACTTGAGCAGAATCAGAATAGAAGTAACAGAACTGTAGTTTCACAGATCAGAATTGTCTTGTTCACTCATCTTTGCTATCTCTGGGTCCTCACACACCTAAAATTTCCACTAAAAATCAAAGGAAAGTGAGTGAACATGGGCATAAGATTGAGCTCCTTATCTGCTCTGTGTATTCTTTTTGGGACTTTTTTTTAATATTTAGCAGTAAAAAATTTAACTACTCCAAGTTCTCTTTTGGCAAGAGAGCTTGTGATACTGTCCACACTAGCAGAGATTATATTTTCCTTTAGATGGGGAGTGAAGAAACTGCTTCCTTCTGGATCCTTCAAATATATGGCATTTACGCAGCCCTTTATGAATAAGGATTACAAAAGGAGGTAGGCAAGGATTTCTGCCACAAGCTTGATGCATGTCTAAACCCCATAAATTATTCACCAGAATCTACAGGGTTATTTTAGCCAAACCACGTATCTTTACTGAGTCTCACAGGTGGTTTTGCTGAGCTTGGTTCTCAGCGAGGCAGGGCAGGCCAGCCCTGCACCCTGCTCCTGCCCCCGGGGTCAGCACTGGCTGGGACAGCCTGGGCACCGGCAGGACTGGCAGAGACCTCCCACCCGAGATTCCATCGTGGTCTCAGCACTGGCAGGCACAGTCTGGATCATGACTGGGTCTGACAAAATGCTCTGAAGCCAAAGCCAGGCTAAGGCCAAGGCTCACCAGAGCTGTCTGCCCCAGGAAGTGCAGTTACCAAGCGAATCCCCAGGAGATCCTACTCCCCACCACACCCCGTTGCTGCTCACACATGGATCACCTGGGACCACTGCAGCACCGGCATAGCCCTGCCGTGTCCCAGCAGCCCCTGCAAAAGGGAGTGGGATTTAATTCTGCACAGTGCTCCATGCACCAGGAGCCAACTCCAGAAACAGCACACGCTGTTCCCAACCATTCCCAAAGGACAGACTGAGCTCTACCCAAAGGCAGCACCTCTGCTGTGGCTGGGAACACCTCTGCCCTGGATGCTACCTTCAGCCACCCCTTGCTGACCCCACACACTCAAGAAAAATGCACTTTTAGGGGTCTTGAGGGGTCACAGCACCATCTCCCCTCCCACCCACTGTGCACCTTCCCCGGGACAACAACACCCATGTGGAAAACTGTATTTGGGCTTTACCCTCAGCAGAAAAAATCCCTCAGGTTTCTCAGAGGATTCCCAGCATGGTTCCTGCTGTCTCTCCACCCACCCACAGGGAAAGCTGTGCTGTTTCCGCTGCACATGGCATCTGGACATCCTGGCACCAGAGAGACCAGATGGTTCACACACCACTGAGCCCCATCCCACCACCGGCAGCTCCCAGTCGAGTGCTGTCCCCTTGACATTCCCCAGTCCCAGCAGGTCAGAAGCTGCTCCTGGCAGTGGCTGTGTGCTCTCCTCGGGGCTGTGTCCTCTCAGCTGGTAATGGCAGCGTTTTGGCTGCTCCCCATGTACTCCACAGTGGCCCCCCTTCACCCCCCACCATCCCCACCCNGGGAAAGCTGAACTCTACTGTGCCTTTTCACACACATTCATTGTCCCCTTTTCAGATCAGGCAGCCCTGACTGCATAAACGTTTCCCTCAGGTTTCAGCCCCAGGTGGAACAGTGATGTCCTGTTTCTGGAGCACTGCTGCCGGTTGGAGTCTTTGGGAAGAGCAAGTGAGAGAGAAATTCTATGGAGTTGATGCAGGCACTGGGATAAAAGGTGCAGCTGGTGGGCACCTGTGGAGTGGCAGGACCCAAGTTTGTTGGGTAGCCATGGGGAAAGGGAGGCAATGAGGACAAGCCATGACAATGAGTGCAAAGAGTGTGTTCCACCACCTGGAGACCTCAGATGGGGACGATGGAAAAAAGGGTTCAGACAAACACTGTGTCATGAACTCCACAGAAGTGCAAGACCCCAGTGAAGCTCTATGGCTCGTGTAGTGCAGAACCAGATGGTCCCTGCAAGCCACACCACCCTCAGCCCCGACAGATCCTTCTCCAGGATAAATGTGGCCAAAACAGCATTTCAAAAACCTCAGGGGGTTTGTACCCTTCATTAATTATTCTGGTACTGACCGTGGGAGCCACTCACACAAAGGTGGCTCCAAAGACATTTTTTCTGTCTCTGAATTGCAGAATTATAAAATATCCTGGGTTGAGTGTGCAGAGTACCTGTAACAATCATTCTTTTAAAGCTAAATTTTTACAGGTATGTACACTTGAGATCATTATGAATAAATGCATAAGTATGGGGAGAAAAATGTTTGTGTAAATAAAACCGAGTCTGTGAGAAAAAAACCATGGATAATTGTAGAGACATGAGAAGAACTGAGACCATAATTGTGTACAGCATAAGCAAAGATACCCGTGTGAGCACTAAAAGGAGGGGAGTGTGGGCAGAAACAAGTAGCTTAACATTTGGTTATGGCCTAAGGGACAAACTTCGCTGAAGATGAAGACACCGAATGGTTAAAAAGCTTCTGAACTGTTTCCAATTCTTGGACAAGGAAGCAACAGTTCCGGTCGTACCAGCAACTGCTCTTTCACATTTGTGTATCAAGCTGGCTTTATTAAATTATTCAGCAAAGGTCAAATGTGATGTGTCTTCCTAGTTTTATTATGATTTTTCATGACATTGCCTGAGTAGCTGAATAATAAACAGTGCATGTCAAAATGCTGCAGTGCCCAAGCTGTCCGCAGCCGCTCTGGGTTAATCAGTCACCGGTTCTGAGGCGATGTAAACTCACTAAGCAAAGGTTTAAACTGTGTGTGAGCACTGCAAAGTGCTGCTTTGGGAGCAGTGGTGGCAAAACAGAGCCAAGCACCAGCACTCTGTACATATCCTGAATTTGAATCCTGCTTGTACGATAAATACCTGTACATTTTTGAACCTGACGAAAACCTCTAGCTGTAGCATTTTGCTCCCTGGGGCTGATGAGAATTTCCCAGCTTGTGATGAGCTGCCCAGAAGTGCTGGGAGAGAACAGGGGGTGAAAATCTGATATGTCAAATGGCCTCTTACCTGCAATAACCACAAAAGCAGACTGCAAGTTTTACTATTTTACAATAGACAAATACGTTGAACAGAGTCAAATCAACTCATGTGATTCTTTAAATAACCCTAGGACAATCCATTTGCTCTAGGGAATATCTAGATGTCGTTGGAAAACCCAAAATACGTTAAAAATGGGTTCTTCTAATCAGGATTCAAGTTTTCTTGCAATTAAACCAAACACTGAAGGGAACAATACAAAGAAGTTTATAAATTCAAGCTGTTCCAGTTTTCTGATGGTCCCACTGATATTGTCTTAAATTAATTTCTTCTTTTTTCATAAAAAGGTGCCTCTTAGTAATCCACTTTACAGACTTTACGGCCTGAAGACATTATGGATAGCAAATGTTGAGAATGTTCATAGTTACCAACACAGCAAAAATGCATGCTTTACACATCAGCAGTAACCAGAGAGAATGCATTTCTTATACATATGAGGATATAGCACAGAATTCAGGCATAACAAATAGTTTGCACGCTGTTGTTTGCCATACTTCTGAGAAAATACAAAGAAATCCTTGCTACAAAAAAATATTGGTAGCATGCGATAATTTGGGGTGGGGTTTGGAATTCCAAAGTTAAGTAACTCTGCATTTTTTCATTAAATTTGGAGATACAGGTTACAGACTTGTAGCCAGAATTTTATGTTTGAATTTGCACAGACCTTAACCTAGGGATTAAAAACCTAACTCCAATATCACATAGGTGCAGAAATGGATTTCTGAGGACATAGAACATGTTTGACAATCAGCTATTTTCAGTGAAGATTTGTAGACTCGGACAGGCATTTTGTGCCTTTCAAAATACACTTCAGAAAGATACACTTCAATTGTTATTTGGATAGTGACTTTTGAGCAATATTGAGTAGAAAACCCCGTGTGATTATTGGAGAAAAATGTTTATTTCTAGTTTCTATTTAAGTAAGAAACACTGAAATATCAATGTAAAAGAAAAGGATAAATATGTCATTAAAAATTATTCTTTTCCTAGTTCATCCATTAATGCCCAGATAAAGGAACAGCAATACATACTGAAGTAATTATATGGCAAAATGCATATACTGGATATTGTGATGGGAGTAGAGGTTATTTCTAGATAAAGGAGGATTTGAAAGAAAATAATAAATTAAAAACCATGGTTGTGACACAAAGAAAAAATATTTTTTTATGAAAACCTGTCTCTCAAATGTTTCCAATTCTAATGAGATGACAGTTGGTTAAGCAGCTGTGCTGATTTATTTCCATCTTGTAAAATATGCACACTCACACACACAATAAAAAGGAAAATAAGAGGAGGGACCCTGAGACCTGCCCTTTCTGCACTCATTAGTGAGTGGGGTTTGGACTCCATTGCTGTGAGCACATTCCTCCCAGCTATTGCATGGCTTTTCTGCCAAATGCAATATCCATGGCAGGCTCATTCCCCTTTGACTTTCTGAGCATTCAGGATTCGTATTCCAGAGACACATGTGATTCCCAAGAACCTCGTCCGTCGTGACAGCGATAACAAGAAGGGATCAGCAGTGTCCCAAGTTATCCTTATAGTTCTGTCAAAGATTTCTACAGCACATAATAAATCAACATACTGCTTAGTCCCTCTGCCCCAGGCTCCTCCCTTCCCATGACAAAAGCTCATCCCACTTCTCCACTGCATGGCTTGACTGTGAGAAGAATGCATGATTTTCAAAGAGTCATAGAATGGTTTAGGTTGGAAGGGACCTTAAAGATCATCCACTTCTAACCCCCCACCACAGGCAGGGACAGGCCCTTTTCTCCTTATCTGTGGTGTTTCCAGAATCTCCTGCTCTGCATTAGGCTCTCACACAAGAAGGTGCTCGGGAGACCCTTGCAAAGAGGATGGAGCAGCCAAAACACCCATTCTCCAGTGTGAGGTCAGTAAAGCACCTCGGTGGGATTGAGGGGATGGGGAGAAATCACAGCTCTGTCCCACCCCTGCAGCTGCTGGAACAGAAAAGGGCATTTTTCAATCACCCTCTGACAAGGGGAAGGGGCACTCATTGCCCAGTTCCAAACTGTATAAGCAAGCAGGATTTGATCCAGTAGTTCACAGAAAGGGGTTGCAAGTGGGAAATAGAGGTTTACTGGCCTTTGCAGCAAGCCTAGCACGTGAGACAATTACCAAGGGCCAAGTCCTTGGAAGCAACGTTGAAAAAAATCAGAAAAAAATAGCAGTTTAGAGCAGAGAATAGGTGTTAATGAGAGAGTTTTAAATTTTAATTGTCACAGAAGTTAAAAGGTGTATCAGAGAAACAGAAACTGGAAAGGATAAAAAAAAAAAGAAATCTCTTTTCCCCATTTTTGAGCATTTTTAATGTCCTCTTTCAAGAAATTTATTTCTTCCTTTAGCAATGGAAGAGGGCTAGACTTAAAAGAACAAAATAAAAATAAAATGCACATGGAAGAACAGCGGAAATAAATTCAAGGTGGTTACATCCCCTGCAAAATAGTGAGGAAATTAAACATTCACCGGTCCTAGGGTGAGGTAAAATTCCTTTGCATACTGATATGCCAGTAAAATTTACTCCACTCATTTTGAAGGCTCTTCCCAAAATTTCAATCAGCTTGTGTGTAGCTGATTGATTAAAAAATTCTTGAGGTTTCTAAGGAAAAAAAATATAATTCAGGACAGATACTGCCCATAACTGATTACAAAGTTCCTGCATTGTATGAAGCCATCCCACTTGCCCTAATTGTGCTGGTTTTAAGCTTATATCATTTTCTTTTGAATGCATGGCAAAGACTTTTCCCTTCTTGGGAAGATGTACTACTGGTTCCAACAGCACTTGGAAAATGCATAGTTCATTATCTCACACACACACACAGAGTTCCACATGGCACACAGGCACAGAGGCTGCCCAATGCTCCCACAGCCCAGGATGTGTGAACAGTACACTCACATAATGAATACAGTTTGCATCGAAGATAACATGGTTTATTTCTTCATGATATTCAGATTAAAATGTATCAATGTATTTAGCACAATACTACATTTTAGGACAAAATCATCAGTGCTTTGCAAGTCTTCATAATGTTTATTCATTATAAATAGTAAATATTTACTGAACTTTTTACATGAAAGACATTTGTTTTTTGTTTTCTTTTTTTTGTTGGTTTGTTTTTTTTTTTTTGTTTGGGTTTTTCTTTTATGGACAACACGTTGTTGTAGAGGCTGCAACACAAAGATAATATTTCACTTTTCCATCACCCTTAAGACCATTGTGTGAACTAACCTCTGTACTGAACCTAGTCTAACTCACTACTTCATAGTCCTTAACGCTAAAAGGAATGTATTTGTGTTCTGCCTCCCTCTTTGTTCCAAGAATAGAGAGAAATAAATAATCCCGCCTTCCATCGTCCTCTTCCTCTCAACATCACAAAACACAAATTTATTGACATTCTAAAATGTCACAATGCAAACTTCTTGTAAACCTTGGTTCCTATAATTATACTTTCTATATTGGATATCACTGCATAATTTAAACAAATGTGTCAAATACAGGTCCATCTCTGTCTATGTCCTGTACATCACTAAAAAAAATGTAAACGTAATCATTTCTTCGTATTGTTTCCTGAAGATGACCTTTAAATCATGATTAGCAAGCTGGATTTCAGTAACCCAGCAGACTGCAACAATTCTGTATTTTATCATCAGGAATTATGCACTGCAAAAATAAAAGTACCTGCAAAAATATAGTTCTGATTCTATATCTATGACTTTGGATGATCCCAAAGTTTGTGTGAGGTACACAGTATTGCACATTGCTAGGCAGTTGTGAAAAATCAGTTGCGTTGTTGGTGGGGTTTTTTTCTCCCATGTTTGTTTAAAAAGGTAAAACACACTGGGAAAGCACATACAAAAAGGTAAAATCTGGGTTTCATGTTACACAAGATTTCCTCTCTTGGTAAAGCAAAACCTGTGAGTGACAGTTATTGACAAGGTGATTACAAAAGCATGGTAAGGTAACCAATGAGTTGCTCAGGAAGTCTTTCGCACTTATCCAGCTTCCTATGGACGGTGACGTTTCCTCTTGATGACAATTTCCAGTGTGTACAGTGAGAGGTTCTCCCAACCTTGCTTCAGAAACTGAGCTGTTTTAAAGTTAGACTAAAGTCAGCACTGGATGTCAGATGAGTCAGAGTACGCAGAGCTCAACTGCTCTAAGTTTAGTTTCAAAATGTTCCATTTGTCCCAATCAATGCACATTAATTTTAACAACAACAAAAAAATGGAATGTTTGCCAGGCTGTGATGTTAAATACTGCTCTGTTTTGTATACCCACTCATAATGAAGCATGTCACATTTATTCATTATTGCTTTTGGCCTTTGTCTTCTGTACAGCTTTGTCCAGCCTTCAAAAGTCTACTAAAAGCTATGACTGGAGAGAACATAACAAGCTTGTTTCTCTCAGTGGGACTGCCCCAGTTTAGGCTGCAGTGTGTCAAGAAGATCCCTCTTATCCAAGCCTTGGAGTGAGACCGGAAAACAAGACCAGCTTTAACTTGAAGTGGACAGTTCATTTATGCAATATCTGGCTTCAGATAATGAAAGGCACCTGCAAAAAAGCAAAAGAAGCTTTTTAAGTCATGCTGTGACAACCTCACAGCATGGGGCCATGCCAACTACAGGTTGACATTGTCATATTTAATACTGATATATCAAAGGAAAGGGACTAATATTTTTATTCCTAGGACAAGTTTGACAAAACTCTATGTATCTGGGATTATATACTGTAATGATTCTTGAGCTGACCTCATTAAGAACATGTGTTTCTAATAGTGGAATGCCAGCGGTTATTTCATTTTGGACAACCCTTATGTTTTACCTAATGGCAATCAGGTTTCATGTCTCAACAATTAATAACATCAAGATGTTGTTGACATCACTTAAGAAAATAATTATGCAGCAGAAATCCTGCTCGAACAATCAGCTATCTCAAGAAGTAGCAGTGAGCCATTAGGATCTGTGCTCAGAGCTCCCTTCCTTACAGACAGAGGGCACAGGCTGTTGGTGCCTGGGTGCAGCGTTGCCCTTCCCACTGCAGATGTGGCAGTACTCACTTTGTCCGTACTGGCCGTACTGGTAGCCCGTGACGGGGTCCATGCTGTATCCCGTGGTGCTGTAGGTCGGCGGGCAGTAGGACTGGGATGTAGGCAGGCTGTCTAAGCTCTTCATGTGATCTAACCTCTGGCTGCAGCTGGCTGACACAGTGGTGGTGGGCTCCAGGCCCCCAGTTAGAGGGGACAGGGCATAATCAGTTTGGGGCTGGTGAGGCACACCACCGTGGTTAGTCAAGAGTCCCATTACCTAAGAGGTAGAATAATAGAAAGAGTTAAAATATACAAAGAACTGCATTGCTTACAGAACCACAGAAGTTCTCAAATCTATAATTTGATTTCCTAAACCAGGTAGACTTGATACTTGAACTGTGCTTTGAGTAGCTAATCCCAAGAGGAAGTAGAATTTGGTTGCATCATCCACCAAAATAAAATCTGATGGCTAACAAGAAATAAGAAGTGATACTGGGGCAAATAACAAAAAATATTTTTTAAAACTTTTATGGTTTTAGAGTGAACTCCCAGCTGGGAGTTCTGCAGACGTTTATTGTTTGAGGACTAAATTATAAGAGAACAAAAAGTAAGTAGTAGCTGTTTAACCATGCTGTCCTGCATGATCTACAAACATTAAAAAGCTGTGAAAAAGCTCTCACAATTTTCTTCTCCAAGATCAGCAATCATTACACTGAAGTTGGTTTGGAGCAGATCCCAGTAGCACTACTGATGGAACAAAGAACCCCACATAATCCTGATGTGCTGGGTGCTGGGAAAGGGGCAGAGCAGCCGTACCCCCTGCTGCTGCATGCCCTGTGTGCTGTAAAGAAATGAATGTGCATGGCTAAAGTGCTGGGCACAACAGCAGTTATCGATTCCACCATCTGAGTTAGAGGACACAACAGAAAGGGTCGGGCATTCCAGAGCGACTTCAAGTCAGCTGTGACTCCCTTGTTAAGCTGCTTCTACAGGGACAGTTACGAAATCAGTAGCTGAAAAGAGTTTACTGGAAAATACATGCTTCTCCCTATAAAAGCCCAGCCCTCTAGGCTATAATTTCCAGCAGAATAGCAAGAAAAACTTTCAAAAGCATCTGCGTTTGCAAGCACAAAACTACAGTGAAAAGTCCTTGTTCAAAAATCCCTCCCACTACAGGTTGGTGAGCATTTCCTTTCCTGGCACACTGCTATAGCACACTTTGAAAATAAGTGTATGACTGAGATTTGCTTACTTTTGCTGGAATAAATTGCACTTCAGAGCCTGACAAACATTCTGCAGCTTCTAACGGATGGGTGACATACAGCTTCTGCCAAAGCTGCATATTGTGATAATTTACAGGCTGTTCTTGCTCCAAAAAGGCGTTACAATTATCTGACATGTGCTATTTGATAATCATTTTGTTTTGCAGAAATTCTTGCCATAAATTAAAGATAATTTTTTTTTAATTTGAGCTGTCCATTTTTTAAAGACTAAATTAAACCTCATTAGAACATATCTGCTTCCTAAAGTTCTGATGCTCCTCCTGGAATTGTACTTATTTTCCATGACAAACTAAAAGGTATTATTATTGCAGGGAGCTTGTGTTCCGGCTCTGAGTTGTTTGGTTTTTTGTTGGTTTGGGTTTTTTTAATAAATGCATGAAACAGGATCCAGGGATGGTGATTTAGGTGGGGAAAAAGACCTACCCAAATATTACATGTCTGATTAGGAAAAAAGCAAGAGGTAGAAACAGAGTAGCTCAAAAAGAGAAACCCAGATACCTGTATTGAGAACACAAAATACATTTGCATCAAATGCAACCAAGATATCTCACTGAAAAAAAAAAATGCTTAGAAAGAAGTTCAGTTACTACGTCCAGCACTGGAATGTTCACTTCTGATTCACCAAGCTGAAAAACATGAGTTTAACTGGTGGATGGTACTTGCTGAATGTTTCACAAACTGAAACATTTGTGCAAAAAGAAATTCCAAAATATATGCAAAGACTTCATTCAGATACTGAAATCTTGCACCTTTTAAGTTATAAAAACAAGATGAAATTGGATTCAGGATGTAAGATATTTGCTGTTTAATTCAACAAATATATTCAATGCCCAAAACCTACTAAAAGAACTTGGGTTTAATAATAAATAAACAACTCTGAAATCACCACAGATTGAAAAATCATGTTGTCTGCACAGCGTTTTGTCCCAAAACTCCCCCAAAAGTTGAAATTACTGGGCTCTCAAATTTTTGTTCTAAAAATTGGTTTCTGAAAACTATTAAAATTTCTATTATTTTAGCAAGATTTTCTGTTTCAGAAATTTCAAATATTTTTCTTATAACTTTGGAATTCGATATGGTCCGAAAATGTAGCGTGCTGAATGACCTGACAGTGCATCAGCAGGACACAGTATTAGAACCTGTGTTCATTCAGGTTATATCAATCCTTATCCTTTGAAATTAACACTAATAGAGTTAAAAGAAGAGAAAGAGCCACGAAAAAAACCAAAAAACAAAAACCACGGGATAACCTAAACATTTACACTGAAAATTACTACTTTGGGAAATATTTATGTTGGCAAGAGTATCATGGTTTTGACTACAGTTTAAAACGTGCAGGGGTTTATCAGAAATCTCAAGTGCACAACCCTTTCCATTCCTGTGCAGGGCCAGTGTGACACCAATATTTACAGGACTTCCCCATGTTCTGTTCCAAGTTCAAGAGCAGGGAGAAGGACTGGGCTCGTGTCACAGGATAACTTTTCTCTGCCTCAGGGCTCTCACATCACAAGCTGTCTCTGCCAGCACTCTTAGGACCAATTGCTAATTTGGGTAAATAACTATTTTACCAACTGTGTATTTCAACTAGAGTCTTTTTTCATTTAACATTTTCAATAGAATAAAACCCAAGACAAAATTATTTGGACTTTGCCAGCAAAAACAGTGACCTCAAAAACTTTCAGATTGGAAGATATCTTAAAATTAGAGATTTGTCTTGAAATTTAAACCTGGATCCAGACAGACTCTCAAGCACCACTCAAACATCAGTAGCAACTCTATTTGGATGAAGATTTCTTTTCTTTGACGAACTAAAATTAGCATTTGGTGAGATTTATTTTAAATTTTTTTAATTAAAAAATAATACAAGTGTTTAGGCACCATTTTATTAAGTGAATGTGCACCTAATAGATATTCTGGAGCAGAACTGACACAGCAGTCTGTCTCTGAGCTGGAGAAAACTGAAGTCTGAACAGCAACCGACTTCTCAGAAATATCTTCCTCACAGATCTTGAGAATCATCCTGCAGTTGATTAGTATCTAAATAATTAGATTTTTGGTCATGTCTGTTTTGAAAGCTCTAAGGGAAGTAGCCTCAGGGCAGGAGTCTTTGCTACGGTATGTGCCATGACCTTCTCACCCATACAAGGAGTTACAGGAAGGGCATGGCTAACTTTCACCTAATCAATTAGAAACCCATTAATGGGCCATGGCTGCAAGATGCTCAGCACCCTCGGCTTAGTGGTGCACAGGAGACACACGAGGATCTGCATTTTGCAGCTCAGACCTTCTGTGGGTGTGAAGCAGTACAGTTCTAAAGAAGTAAGCAGATATGATTGCTTTATAGTAATTAAGGTAGAAAATAAATTTATTCAATCTCTATACCATTCAAATTTCCAAATCCATGGAAAATAAGTACTTCCTTCTAAATCACCTTGGGAAAGCTAAATTAGTAATTGTCAGCCTCACTGACCTAGAATCCAAGGGCTGAGCTAACACCTAGAATTAAAATGATGCAGTAACTATACAATTTATTTTAGAGTAGAATTCCTATAAATGCAAAAAAAAAAAAATCAGATTTAAGTTTTTTGCCTACACATATTTTGTTCTCACCTTTTACAAAACACACAGGAACATTGATGCACAGCTCTTGCGCTTATACAATAAAAATACAACATATATAATTAATAAAATTATTCTATTAGAAAACAAAGGTGAAATTAGGAATAAGTAAACAGAACACAGTGGACTGCAACAACAAAATTCTACAGAAAAGTTTTCAGAGAACACATCTGAAGCAATCCAAAATATTCATTAGGACAAGTCCCTTGCTGGTGGAATCAGCACAGAATCACCAGCTGAGGATACAAACAAGAAAGAGAACTTGAGTGATGAAAGCCTCAAAGGCATGTACACAATGTCTGATCCGTTATCAGCTGTTAGAAAATACTTCTCTTATCACCTAAATAAAGGCCATTAAACTATTAAAAAAAAAGCTTATTTTATTGAAATGAAACATTCTGGCTGTTAATGTGGATGTTATTTTAGGATGTAGGACCCTCCATAGGCACAATAAAATTCTCATATGTTTTAATTCATTTACGCATGCCTGTGTTTAATATGCTTTGTGACCATGCCTGCAATTAATATGATTTATGAGAAAAGAACATGTGCAATATTTTTTGGGTACAGTGATACTATTTTTCCCCTCCTGTGAATGAAAGATTTAATGAAACAGCTCAAGGAAAATAGTTGGCAGTTAACATATTAAGTTGAACTGACAGAATCATGAGTAAACTTTAGCGCAGTTAATGATATCCTCTTATCTGACCCTGACACATTTGCAGCATGTAATTTACAGAAGCTCTGTCCAGGGAATCTTGACAAATGCTCCTAACGATGTCAGGGCAATGTTCCATTCTAATGTAAAACAGATGTGGGTCAGATACCCTCATTCATCACTAACACTGAAAATTTCAGACTCCTTCCGAGATGAATGGCATTACCTGCTGTTAACTCTCTTCACTGTAGAGAAATCTCTCAAAAAACAAAATATTGCACAAGAAAGAACACAAAAGGGATTGTTATCATGCACTATAATGAGAGATTTTAGAGGATTAATTAAAGTTAATTAGCTACGTGGATCTATACCTATAGGATCCTAGAACCCTGTTGCTGATTCATGTTGTATATATGAATATTTCTATTGAATATAAGAAACCCAACAGAAAGCATTTTTTGCCAAATGGCAAGAGCTGGCAACCACATACTCGGTTGATGAAAATAAGAGCAAATGTACTGACTTTGGACATTGATGATCTGACCCTCTGCATGCTCATATCAAATGAGACCTCATACTGATTTCACACCACCAGGTGCCTACGCTGGAATTAGAGAAGGTGCACTGGTGCACATTTAGGGTAATTAAGAGGATAACTTGAGTATTTCATGAAATATATTTTTACCTACAGTGAATTACCAAATTTCAAAACATTATTACAGTCTGCCACAAAATTCATGTCTTTTTTAAAGGGCTACATCACAGAGTCCCAGAACTTGGTAACATCACCAAAATAATTTTAAGATCAGCTAATTCTTGAGCCCCTGGTTGTATGAAAACCAGCCAAAGATGACTGAAAAGGTGCAACAAAGTTCAAAGATGAACATATAATTTATATTAATATGTATCTATAAAATTAAATATCTCACAACTTTTTCAGGCAGCCTCAGAGACTGGAGTCTCAAGAATTTAAATGCTCAACTATGGCAATATTACTTAAAATAATTCATAAAAAGCCTAATTTGGGGATTAGGTTGCTCTTTGCCTGTGAACTCTCCTTCCACTTTCTATTCAGCCCTAAACAGAAAAGAAGGATTCTGGCCATTATGAACACCAGCCCAGCTGTCACTAGCTCAGCTCTCACACACCTTCCCTCAACACCTGGGATATATGGATTTGTTATGCCTGAAAGCAAAACAAATCAAAAGAGAAAAGTTAAAGTGGATATTCAAAAATGTACAGTCACCTGTTTATTGTTTCTGCTATATTAACGTATTTGTTACATTTGTTATATTATCTATAAATGTATATTTATATAAAATATAGAATATTTTAAATAAAATATTAACATATTTACAAAAAAGATACATGTTGCTATTTTTACACAGTAACAATTACAAAACTATTGACTCTCATCTATTTTACTCACAGAAACAAAAAATAATGAGCCCCATTGGCAGAACTTCTGTTTTTAAATAATAAAAAAAAGGAACAAAAACTTGTATTCATGAAAATTATATCACATGAATTAACTTTCTCACTCACAAAGAAATCCATGCCCTGTCTCATGTTCTTGGGTCATTAAGTGAAGAGATCTCAAATGACCATGAGCAGAACATTGTTGTGAGACTTGAACCCAAATGAAACGTTTCTGTGAGCAACCAGTTCAAAGTAATCCAACAGAAGGCATAGGGAAAAGTATATTGAATTAATAGTTGGGTTTTTTCACTGCTCTTGTGCCTCTTAATGAGGGAATGAAAGTTTTTAGCCCCCAGTTCCTGTGCCTCCCTTAAAAACAGAGCTAACAAGACAATATGAACATATCTAACTGATTCGACAGCTGCCATCAGTTCCATACTTCAGGTTAATGAAAACCAAGTGCTCTCAAAGACTTAAGAGAAGCCCATTGCCTAAGATCTATCTCACCAAAAAGAGTTACAGGGTAACTCTTAAACTCAGGCAGTGAAATGTTTTGACAGTAGAAGAAAGAAACCTTGAAACAGCTTGCATCTTTACTACTGTTCACGGAAAAGTTTGGGATTTTCTTATCAAGATTATTCCTGAGCTCCAGGTAATGGCATGAAACTGCAAACTTTGTTAAAGACTCTTATGATCTCCTACACAGCCCATTCAATATTCAATCCACTTCCCATTTTAAAGCTGCAGCCTTTAAAGCCATGGCTTTGATTCAATTAGAGGGGGAGAAGGTAAGGAAGAGGAAAGGGTAGATCTGAGAAGTTTTCTAGGCGGCAAGGAGGAAAAAAAATTATGCCTAGCAGCAGACAGGTTACACACGTTTGTTCTTTTCCCATTAAAACCTTAACACTGCAGTACTGTTTAAGCCTGGATTATCCTACAGGTTAAATATCCTACAGGTTAAATACAGGAAGCACATGGCCTCGTGGGCAGCAATCCAAGCAGAGTATTGCTGCTCCACCTGAATCCACTGCAGCCAGAACAGCACTCTCCAAAGCAGCAAACTGCCTGACCTGGTGTAGGGCAAACTCTGCTGCTCTGACAGTAATAAAAAGCACATGACGAGGTCAGGGGATGCCGATGTACACCGGAAAAGCCTTTTCCCTTATCTTAAATGAAGCAGTTCAAAATATTGATATCCTGTCTTTAAAACAATCTTCTCTTTACTAAGACCGTACACCTGCAGTTGTGAGACAAGTGTTTCTGCAGTCACTGCTCTGCTTCACATCAAAAAGCCAGCGATGGCCACTAATCATAAAGTGCTATGCCAATCCAAAAGCATGTCTAAATCCTGTATACATATATTAATATCCAGATATGCTACCCCCTCATAATTCCAAGTTAATAAATATTTGTTAAAAGAAAGTGCACTGAACAACTAAAACCTAATTTGAAAAGGAAATACAATATTCCCATAAATGTATGCATGAGAGGCAAGAAGCTGCATAATAGGCATAGAAAACATAAAAATATGCAATTTACATATATTACACACTAATAATCTCTTTTCTGACATTATATTTAAAGAGCTCTGGCTGAGATGGCATGCTTGCAGTTGAGTTGCTTTTTCATGAAATACAAACAAGGACACTCCAGGCTGCCAGCTCCCCAAGACATTAATCCTTGACTTTTCCAGCAGAAGTCAACCCCTGCAAGACAGAGGTTCTCTCACCACATCCAGGTAGTAATGAATAAACCAGATGAGCAAGGAGAATAACCAGTCATCTGAAGGATATCTGCAGATTTTGTCTTGATGTTAAAAAGTGCCAAGTATTAAACAAGGTGGAACCCTTTCTGTTCTCTTCTATTTTTAAACAAGATCAACAACATTTTGATACCCAGCTTGCAAGACAGATATGTAATGGAGCATTCTGCTTCCTAGAACTGAGAAATACCGTCCCCTCTCACTCCCAAATTCAAGGCTAATGCAATAAAAATAAAATTACGTCACCCTAGGTGTCTCTGATTGTCCTCTGCCTTCACCGGTGCTTGCCTTAAATACCATATTTGTTCATCATATTCAAGAAAAAAGTTAGACTGGAACCATTCTATATAGAAAATAACACTTCCCTGGGGTCTGTGTCAGACTCTAATTTGCAATAAATCGATGTCAAAGGGGAGAAAGAGGTTTAAGTCTGCTAAGAATATGATCCTGTGAATCTTAGTATCAGATTTTGTTCTGCATGTTCTAAGGGTATTTTTTTTAAATCACAAAATGTTGTCTGGGCTTCAGACAAAGCCCCCCTTGCCCCTCCCCACTACAGTCATAGCAAATTCAGCTTTAGACTCAGTTTGTCAGGAGCACTTGCCTGCAAGAGACACATGGATGGGTGGAAACATTATGTTAATTACTCACACACCCAGATTTATTGTGGTCAAAAATGCACTGGCTAGTAAATAGACCCTCTTTCTTTCTCATCTAAATTCCACGCACACAGGCAGGGCAGTGCAACATGCCCACTCAGCAGGAAAAGTCTTGTTTCCCTTTTTCATGAAACCCCAAATGCAGAGCTGGCTTTTGACTTTCCCTTACCTCAACCTCTCTTTCAGCACCTCAGGAAGAGCCCTGATGAAGCATGGAGAGGGGATGCACGGTGACACACCCCACAACCAAGGGACATTTCACACACTAACATCATGCCCAGCAGCTGAGGCTCCTCTGGGCAACAGGAGTTTCACTGGTTTGCTACAGTCCCACAATTTGTTGCACATAATTTACATGTCTGAGGCTGTATCACTCCCTTACATAAACACAAACTCTGAGAGTGTCACTTTATATATCTCTACATTTTATACATGTCTCTAACTCATTGTTCAGGCACCAGAACTGATATAGAGGAGCTGTTGGTAAAACCACATGAATTTCGGTCTGGGTTTTTCATTTGTTCATTTGATGGGAAGGTTTTTAACAGCTGTTGAAGGTAATCATTCAGTTGGCAAGAAGTTGTTCCAAATCTAAATGGATATAAGTAATCTCCTCTATGCACTGCGCAATGAAAGCACGATGTCAGCTTTAGAGGGATCAGCATCCCCCTAAACCTGTTGGTAGAGCTGCTGGATATGGCCAGAAGCGCTAAACACTGGGTTAGAGAAAGGTTTCAAAAGTCTAAGGGAAAAAAACAAAAAAACAACAGAAGTCTCATAGTGTAAAGACAGGGCTGGGTGTAAAAAAGCACAGAATCTCCTTTTGATTACATCAAACCTCAAATCAACAAGACTTTGGCTGGAGGAAACCTGGCCTCACATTTTTGTCCCATTTTGCCCAGCCATCACAAGATTTCTTTACTGTTGCGCTCCACTTCTGTGTCACAGACAATAAAAGCTTTGTGAAAGGGGAAAAAAAGATCACATTTTCCATAGCCAGAACCAACACACATTTAAACTGACACTAACAACTACTCTTAGTGTCAGTTTATTATGGATTAACATTGAAAACCAGATAGATAATTATGTCAAAAATGTGGAAGCCTTGCACACATGAAACTAGCCATTTTAAAAAAAAAAGAAACAACTAATATAATGTCATGGATTTTGTTGCAGTTTGCATCTAGAAATCAGAATTCTTTCAAACAAAATCTATTCAAGTCTTGTTGGAAGTACATCCATTTGTTTTTCTGTTGGTATTTTTTTCCTGAGCTTTCAAGCCATAAAGTTTTGTACCCCACTTTATGCTATAGGAATCTGTGAATCTTAATTACATTTACCGTTACAAAAAAGGGTTTATGAACTTTTGCCTTTGGGCAAAAATGTTTATTTCATTGCCTTTGTTATTCATTCTTTTCAACTCCAGTGCCTTTGAACTTTTCAGCTGCACAGAGTTATCACCGTTGCACAGGAACCAGGAACTGCACTCCCGAGATGCAAACCACAAGTTGAAGAAAACGAAGGAGGCAAAGATATACGAGTCGTCATTTTGGCCACCCTTTGTGCCATTAAAATCTCATTTTCTGCCTATTAGAATGCCCTCTCCCTGCTTAGGCAGTGGTGATAGTCAGTGATTAGTGTGTAATTGAGTATAATTGTCTTTTCACTTTTCATTTGTGTCATTCTGAGCTTCTCTCTGTTTTTCTAACCACTGAGAGGAAAAAAGGGTAGAAAGCAGATAAAGCCGTTAAAACTCTCACTTTCAGCCCTGAAGAGATTCCTGATTGTAATTATAGATTGCATCCTCTTTGTGACTCCTCAGAATTTAGTGGACATCTCTTTCCAAGCACCTGGGCAAAGCTCTTGCTAATAAAATAAACTACCATCTATTCAAGCTTTAACTAATAATGTCAGCTTCAGACAGATGCCGTGTGTAGGAAAATTTAACCAATCTTTCGACACTCAATTAGCAAGGCAATTTATTAACATGATTTCCTTAAAAGAGCTCACGCAAATTAGAAAAACAATTATAGTATTCATGCATTTATATATTGCCAAAGAGCAGTAATACTCCTAATTTATGTATTTATAACTCGATTATATCTCATCTCAATACACATTTCTCAGTCCTTGGACTTCTCTTCATACAGCTTGCCCATAATTTTCCTGGACCACTTGGTAAAACCTTGATGAGGTTTTTTTAAAGAGATATTTTATTCACAGAAAAAGTACAAGATCTATTTTCTGTGCCTAGCCACGGATCTTCAGGAGAGCAGCAGTACACAGCAAATGCTTGACAACTGAATGCAAACATGAAGTCTGCATGATTCCATTATAAATCAGTTGAAATTAAATATAAGCTATGACTCTTGACTCAGCCAGTAGGAGGAGGAAAAAAATTAAAAAAAAAAAAAAAAGGAAACTAGCAAACTGATATCATGTGGCTTATATAAAGAATACATTATGGTTTAAATTTGGCAATTCATTATGCTATGGCCTGAGGGAATAGACTCTTTGGTTCTGGTATACAGCAAATCCTCTGTCTGAAAACACAGGACTGACCTGAGGTGAGAGGCCATTGCCAATGGCAGGGTTCATGGGATTGGAGGGCCCGGACGGAGGCACAAAGCTGTCTGTATAGCTGGAAAATCCATGCCTGGTGCTGGGGAGGCAATAGGCAGAGCTGCTCTCTGGGTTCGAAGGGAGGCTGCTTTGGTGTACAGTGCTTGGAGGGAGAGGCTGAGGTCTATGGACGGTACTGCTTGGATCAGACACGGCTGGAAGCAGAAGAAACATGTTGATACGTTTTCCTCCTTTATTTCTGGCATAATAAGTTCATTATGTGAAGTTCAGCTTAAGAGAACTGCATCAGAACCTGCATCTAAATACTGGTTAAGTAGAAAAGTACATCTATAATATTGCTGGATATTTAACCAGCCTGTGAGTTTACACCAAAACTCTTAAACAGAATGTAAATATCATCACAACAGACATGCGGTTTTCAGGCAACCCTTAGTGAGCACATACTGTCAGCAATATTTTTTATATATGTCTATGTATAAAAGCAAAGGAAAATATTTATTTACTTGTAAGACCCATAATGAGCTTTCCCCTCCTGGCCATTGCTCATAAATCCCACCACAGTTTGTATCAAGCCTAGCAATGGATGGAAGAAGCCCTGGGCTTTGAAAAATTCCCTCTATTAGAGCATCCACCAAGAGTTAGCATCTAAATCTCAAGAAGGAAGCAATAAGAGCACATAACTTATTTCATAAAATCTCACCCATAAGGTTTTTATTTAATAGTAAAATCTTACAAAGCCTAGATTTGAGGGTCTGTTCCCTCCTATTCAAATCCATCAAAGTTCACAGAATTTCTGATAACATTAAGAAAAATTTTTACCCTACTGAGACTGGCTACTGTCTGATGTGAAACAAGGTAGTCTGAATAGCTGCTTTTTCCCACCACCAGATAAATATTCAGAGTATTTACAGAAGTTCCAATGCTCCATCAGTGGTAGTCACAATGAGGACAGAGTGCACCTGCCTCCTTCTACACCACACCAGACACTTCCAGCGAAGCAGGCCAATGCAGGGGCAGGGCAGGGATGAGTATACATCACTTTACCAAAGCTGCATGACTGCTGGGCAGAAGGTGATTATTTCTCTGGAGAGCACCCTTCACATGGAACCATCCCTTTCTTGCAGCAAAACAAATCTGGGTTCTTATGCCCTTAAAATAAGCAAGCTTGCAGAGTCACCCCTGAGTCAGACCCTAAATTAGTCAGCACATTAGAAAAGAAAATATTTCTACAACAGATGAGCACAAGAAACCCCCCAATAACACTGTTTTAACTAAGTACCTGTGGGCTACTGTACCTTGCGGTATGGAGGTGGGTTGGTAGGAGGGCTCAGAGAGCTGGTACGTTGGCAAAGTTGGCATAGCACTGGGTGGGAATCCTCCAGGGATCAGATGGTTGAAAGCCATCAGTTGGTTGGCTCCTGCCTGTTTCCTCCATCTGGCACGACGATTACTAAACCAGACCTGCAAATGTTTTAAATATGAACATTTGAGTTTTGCACGTTTAATACAGATGTATCAGAAATAACGGCATTGTATTTCAAACACACTCAGTGTCTGAGATGAGAGATGCAGAAGATGCACACTGAACTCAGTGCTCCTAGACAAGAAAGGTGCCCTTGGCACCCATTTCCATGGTCCAACAGATGCAACACAGGAATTCTGATCCTTAGTTTCCTCCTGAATACAACCTCTCCTGAAAAAAAAACTGGCTACTCTTTCAAGCTTTAGTGTTCTTAATCACTGTAATTATTGTGCTAGATTTAATGAGAAAGGGGAAACCTCTCCACTTAATCTAAGTGCCAGCCAAAGCTATTTAGACTGTACTGTGCTGTCTTTATATTTAATTTGCTGACAAGTTAGTGGCATCACTTAATGCACTGTTAGAAGGGGTGTGTACTTACATATTAGGGCAGTACATTGCCCTAATGACCAACATAACTTTAAGCTTTTAATTTGAAAAATACAAGCCCCATGTACAAAATACACAAGCAAGTTTTCCCTCCCAGCAAGTTTTCATGCATTCACATATGTACAAAACATCTCTTAATAAACTTACAACAGTAGGTCAGAATTTCAGTACTAGATTAGCATTTCAGAACCACTTTGAAATCCGTTCCCAGGACAGAGCACCAACCAGATGGGTTTTGGATTTGTGGGACATTTTAGCTATAAATCTGCTTTTCTTCACGTCATTCTCAGTTCATGTTTTAAGTTTTCCAAGTCTTGGATGGTTCTTACTACCTCCAAGACAGGAAGAGTCAAGACTTCACAAATGCAAACATAATAGGAGTTGCAAAACACATTTGTTAATTTTGATATTACAGTGATTCCACACGTCACAAATTGAAAGGGCAAGGAGTCAGTGCAGGGGTGCCTGAAGCAGGGTGCATGCACAGTGCATTGCTGCAGGGTCAGAGCAGGCTCTTGATTACAGCTCCCAGCTCCATGGTGGAGCACTGAGGGAAAGAATGGTTGTTTAAGGCAACAGAGACTGCACACATTTGTAAACAAGCAGCCAGTTGCTCATAATCCTACACCCTGAAGCAGCTGCAGTGCTCATCTATAGATCCAATCAATTAGATAAGACCTCAACTGAGTGTTAACATCTGATAAAGTAGATCTGCACAGCTTTTAAGGCAGCCTGGCCTGAAAGCCACTGAGGCATGTTAGCTGATGAGCCACATACAGACGCATTTGTATACGTAAGATGGGGCTCAGATCTGCCACTCTTCCGGCAAGCAGCCCTTGCTGGCTTATGAATCAGGCATCACAGACTGGGATTCTAAGTGTAACACCATGTACAAACCATGAGTGGCCCTCATATAAGAGGGTAACATTTTGGGCTACACTGTGGGCTTCTCCTCTGCTTGCTATTTCATGACAGGGGTGGTGGACCCACTGAGCCATCTGGTTTCTGACATAGGCCATCTGTCACCACGTAGTTTGTTCTGACTTCATCCTCTTTTCAGAATGACATGCTCAGTTCACACAGCTGCCTCCTCCTTTGGCTGCAACATCTACTCCTCAATTATACACTCCCACTCCAGTTTGGGATACAGGACAGAGGGATGGGTGGAGCCTCTGTTCTATGTCACAAATCCCTCTCTTGTTTTTTTGCTGTATGTCCTAACCCCCCTCTGTCTCCACATGAACCATTCCTGAAAGCAGCTGGCAGGGACAAGAGCGGGGTGGAGATGCAAAACCTGCAATGAGCAGTAGTTGAGGATGGGTCTAGATTCAGCCTGTAGAGCAAGAAAGAGACCTTGCTAAAGATCCAAAGAACACTTAGGAAGGATAATGGAGGTCAAAGAGTGATCAGGGAACAGCAAGCGCTTGTTGTAATTAGCTGACCCAGGTCATTAAAGACGGCTTTTTTCCTTGACACTCTCTCTTCTTCAGGTCAAGAGGGTTATCTGATGATCTCCAAATGCTTCGGGAACACGAACTGACTGCACTATGTAAATGGATTTCACTCAGGAAAGTGAGGTAACAAGATTTTGTTCCCTCTACAGATCAGCATTTGCCTTCAAGCTCCAGATCTTTATTAAAATGAGTCAGATCCCAAACTTTAATTCAGTAGTAAGCGATTTACATAAATACCAAGTTTTATACTTTTATTTACAGACAGATTTTTGGCTCATTTTATAGACTTGCATTTTTTCCAGAACTGCAGCTACATATTAGACATCCCTGAAAGGGACACGATCAGTGGTATCAAAAAGTCTGCAGCAGCCACAAAACGAACATCCTCGCACAGAGCTTTGTTGCCACCTGGAGATCCATTACATAAAGTGGGACTCTGCAGGGGAGCAGAGACCTGCCTGGGCTGTGCAGAAACAAGGCTGCGTATTGCCACCTCAGTCCTATGTGTTTGGGATGTGCTAAATGAGTGTTACTTGATGGGCACCCATGTCACACAGCACTGGCACAGTCCTCTGGCACCAGCCCCTTGCTTTCCCCGGGTGGCAGGAAGGCAGATGGCACCTGACTAGCACCAGAGTTAGTCCAAAATAAACTCACCAAAACCCCTTGAACAAATTCAAAACTGCAGAGGACATCTTACTGTCACACAAGCTCGCCACTACAGAATGGTAGAGGCACATAAGAAAACAAAAGTAAAAAAGCCACCAAATCAAGAAAAAGTTACTAAAAACTAAATAACTGAAACCTAAATAACTCAAATATTTTATTTACATTTTATGTAATGCTTATTAAAATTAGTCAAATCCCAAGCTTTATTCAGAAGCAATTATATGCCATGTTAACAGAAATTACTGGGGTTTTCAATCATACTATTTCCCTTAGACTACAGTCAGCTGCCTTGATCTATTCTCAAGAGGCCAGAATTTTTTTCATTTCTTAAATCCTCATGTATCATGAAAAATCAGTGTACACTACTACCACTAAAGAAATCTTGAAAAGCTTTGCTAATCTCAAGCCAAGACTTAAAAATAAATCCAGTCACCACAAGCCAGTGTGTCTGCTTAGAAACATATTGTAAACACCTGGGGAAATATTTTCTTTTGTTTGTACATTTCCAATATGATTTAAATACAACGTTGCCTTATGTGCAACAGATTTCAACTTCCACCAACATGACAAAATCCTCATCTTATGAGTGGCCTTTTCCAATCTAGCAGGCCCCTATAGGATGTTCCCGTTCTTCCACCACCTCCTTTTGAGAGGCACACCATCATCACCTGGATGCAGGGATGCTTCCAGTACAAGGCAGCCTCTGGAGGAGATCCCAAGTGTCATTCTGTGAGAAAGTTCCACCCTGCGATGGAACAGAAATCAAACTCTAAACTATCTAAAGGTGGACAGAGGAAACGTGGCTTGGCTGAGGGACCCAAGCATTCAAAAACTATGTCTGCACAGAAGCCAAGTCACACACATTTTAGTGAGGCTTGGACTCCTTGGTTCCTATGTCACTTTCAAAGATGGAATGTAAATTATCCAGATGATTTGGAAACAAACTTGAATCCCAGTGTCTGGCCAAAATTTATTATCTCGAAAATAGAACTGAAGAGGATGAAATATAGGACAAAAGGAGGGGAAAGTAGTCCTTTAAGTATGAGAGGCTCCAGTTTTTCAAGCACCTGGGACTGGACTGACCAAAAAAGAAATCACTCTGCAGCAGAACATAAAAACTGTATTTTGCACCAATGTAGAATGGATAAGATGAACTAATAGGTTTCTTTCATCTCTATTTCCTAATATTTAGATCCTGCCTCTTATTATCATTTTTTCTTAAAGTAGTTTGCAAGTGATCATGCCAATATCTTATTTTGTTGATCTCAACAGGATATTCTTAAGAAGATGCATTTATTCACTTGGGAACACACTAGTGTAATTAGCCTTGACATTTCGACAGTCTGATCATAAACACAGAGTTCTCTATGTGCTTTTAAGGCAAAAAGATCTCTGATTCAACAGGGCAAAACATTCAAGATGTGAATGTTGCAAAAAACCCGTGGATATTTTGTTATACAAAGTCCTGACCATTGCAAGCATGAGTGCCAGAAACACATAAAGTCAAAACACTGATGTATTGTTAACGGCACGTCTAATTTTAGAGGGATTTTAGATGGGGGAAGGGAGGGGTTGGTTTGGTTTTTCCTCATGATATTTTTCATGGTAACTGCCTCCCCCACCCTACTATTCCCCACCTCTCCCTTCCCACAAAATTCACATGTTCAAAACAAAGTCTGACCATCCTGGAAGCCAGAGTCCTTGGCAGATGTTCCACCAGGGAAAGAACATGGGCTGTGCCAGAAGCAGCAGGGGTGCCTTGGAGAGAGGGGAGGCTGAAGAAGGAAACTGCAAACAAAGTTGAGCTGCACCAGCCTGGGCAGAGCCAACTCTGTTACCTTTACAAGACACGGCAGTGTGACTTCTACAGACACCTTCAGTGTCTACTCCTGCAGTCCCTATGGATGCCAGACCTCGCTTACTTCAGCAGCCCTTTGAGGGTGTGCACAGGAAAGAAGTTTTTTATCCTCCCTTTTCTGTTTTTTTTTTTGCAGTAGGGTGAGTTTCCATCCTGGCTCACCATCAGTACGATGAGCTGCGGGGAGAGCACTGCCAGGGACCAGCCATAGGATGAAGAAAGAGTAGAAAGAGTTTTTTAGCACAAGTAGCTGAAAAATCAGCTTGGCTGTGACATCTGCACACCCTCAGCCTCACAGGAAAAAGGTCCACTGTGCCCAAAGCCTGCTGAGAGCAACATGCCATGACCACCAGCGGGAATGTCACAAGGCTGAAGGTTCCCTGCCTGCCAAAGCCTTCTCTTCATGGGGATGGGAAGTGATGCTGTCTAGGATAGTATAAGTTATCAATGTGCTGGAAACCAGAGTTCTTTGAAAACCTACTGGGGTTGGGGTAGGGGGGCAATAAAAGGGAAAAACATACCAAACAAAACCCCCCCCAAAAAAAACCCAAAAAAAACGAAAAGCAAAGAAAGTCAAAATGAAACCCAACACACCACACACAAAATAATTCAAAAAAACCAACACGGACCAAAAAGCCACTAGACTGTGCCAAAGGGATTAGGGACTTCCAACCACCTCCCAGTGTGATCCAGCATACTCAGATCTCCTAGGTTTCTTTGAGAAGAGTTGGACTCAGTCCTACAATGATACTTCTAAAAAACTGCAGCTGAATAGCTCTGAAAATTATTGAGTAATAAGCAAATTGAATTGTGTATTTATAAGTTAAAGTGACAATAATTAGATCCCTTAGGCAGCAGGAACCAGAAGGAGACAATCAAAATCACATCCCTCTTTTCCTTTATATTTAAAAATGTCCTCTTGGGCCTGCATATGAATGCAGTTGGTTGATTTACCCACAAGAATTTCCCCTTTACAGGGGAGGGCAGACCTGCAATTACAGGGTTATCTACTACAAGGATGCACACAGCATTTTTCTTTCTTTAGCCTTTTTATGATGCAAGAGGTTCAGTCTCAAGAAAATGCATCAGAAATTCTCCATAAACCACATCAGGAATAACTGCAAAGATCTGCTGAAAGGTCTTAAATGTTCTTGAATCCATCCTACATTCCTTTGCCCCATCTTCCCATAGGACTGGGCAGTTCAGTGTACAGGCTCAAACCATTTCAGAGGGGCTGAGAGCAAGTTAAGACTTTTTTTTTTTTGGCACAGATTCCTCCTCCCCAATGATTTTTCAGGGAGTGCTTTTCACTGTTTTCTACTGAGAAAAGACTATTAAAGCTGAGAAATTGGACTTCAGAGCCTTTAAACCTTGCTACTAGCTCAAGAGTCATAACTTCCCTCACCTTTCCTCTCACTCCTCTCTGAACTCTTTCCCTCCCTGTATCACAGTGAAATGAAGAAAATAATATGCAAGCACAACACTTAAAATATATTTTTAAAATAATTTTTCTTCTAGCTACTCAAGACTTCTGAGCTCTTGAGACTTATTTGTTGAGGTTATAATAAGGTTTTTACAATAGCTTACAAGCTGATTACAAGTTTGACATGGGAACATTCAATTCCATGCTAGTAGCCTGGAGAGATCTGCCTAAATTTTCAGACATGCTCTGTTGATAAACAACGTTGGGTTGGGTTTTTTTTGTTTTCAAGGAAATCAATTTAAAACTGGGATTTGCCTGGGAAGAAACTCTTCAGGGTGGGAAACAGTCACAATTCAGAATTCTTCCTGACTTGCCCTACTTTTTCACCATTATTCATGGACAAAAAAGAATCCAATCAAATTTTTCCCACTGTATTTTGGAGTTAAACAGGGAGGCCATGTGCCAGCTGCTTCTCACAGCAGGGCCTCCTGCCCCTAGGATCCATACAGCTGGGGCACTCCTTAACATGATCCAATACACAAGTCTCACGCACCACATTTCTGGCAATGTGGGGTGCCGGCCACCAACACACAGCCCCAAATGATTTGCCTGCATGGCCAGCCCCCGTTGGCCAAGGCAGGCTCCTGGCTGGCCACAGGACAAACCTGAAACTTATTTAAAAATCCTTTGCCAAAAGATTGGTGTAAACATTCCCCACCACCAATCTGAAACAGGCCCCAAGCTGCTGCCAAAGCTTGCCCAGTTCATCTAGGTCTAAAAACAAGCCTGATGTGGGAATTAAAGGTGGCCAGGAAAGATACTACCCACTTCATTCCTTAGCGCCATTTGTTACAGAAACCAAAACTCCACAGCTCTGAAGCTCAGAAAGAGCCTTTGATCTACACTGGAGATAAATTCACTTTTCAAATTTGCCTTCAGATTGTCAGTAAAAACAGGCCACAGACCTCAAAGGCCTGCACTGCCACATAACGATGGTTTTAATGAGGTTTTAAACTGGACAGGTAAAGCACTGCAAGGTTGCATTTTTTACTCAAAATATGCAAATCTTTAACTTCACATTCCCAGAGTATTACTATTTTTTTTTTTAAATGAAAGGTCCTCCTTTGGAACAGTGCTTATCTTTCTGAATTTCATCTGACAAATACACAAGACCAAAGAACTCTCCCCTTCCTTCTGCATCTAATGTGCAGAGAAGAGCAAGTGCCTTTGGAAGATGCAGCAGAAGAGATTGTCCTGGCTCCACATCACATCTAGGTTCAAACAGTGGGGGGAAGGACTCAACAGTCCTTGAGTGGAAAGGCACTGCAGGAGAAATTGCAGCGAGCATTTTAACTCTTTATTACACCCAGTGCTGAAATATTTGCAATGATTATAGTTACTCTCGTGACTCTTACAATGTGGAGTTTGTTGGAACACTTCTTTCCCCAAAAGCCTTTCCTGTCCCTATGATTAGGTACACAAAAAACATTCACACTGTAAAACCTGCTTTCAGTTGCTTGCAGCTCTCAAAAATTCCCCTTAGCAGCTGACATGATTTAAGCTTGATCCTAGACCAGAGGGAAGTTTTTTTCCCCACCTCCAAGCAACCAGGTCAGAAACATGCATTTGGTTACCCCTCAGCAGTGGGAAAGTGAGAAAAAACATGGTTCAGTGGTTTAAGACTCTTCCTTTCACAAGAGTAATAGACGGCCTCAGGGAACAGAAGGGAAGGGGAAGCACGGGGGTGGCAGGGTAGAGAAAACAAAACATGAGATGCAAGTGCTACACAGAGGGACTGAAAACAAAACATGAGATGCAAGTGCTACACAGAGGGACTGAAGGAATAGCAAGGGCAATCCAGTTGTAATCAACTAAATAACTACCTAGACAGTGTAAAACAACTCTACAAAATTGGACCTTAGAGCTCCAAAGGAAAAAAATAAGTAAATTTCTTGGCTTAGTTGGATTCAGGCTGCAAGAGCCAGCTCTTTTAGACGATGCTTTATTGGGAAGCAGTCAAAGAGATCTTTGTGTATATACCCATATAAAATTTGCTATCTCTGATCTCTGTCATACTGTTACCAAAAACAGAAGTGTGACTAAGAAAGCTTGAATGCTACTTCAGTATGGCTATCCAGCCCTCTCAGCCTCGAGCCTCTTAGGGTTATTTTCTTTTCACAGGTCGTCTTTTATTTCATGCCCATCATACGTGGCTATTTTAAGGGGCTATAGAGAGGTGCTGAATGCTGATAAGGCAAATCCTGTATCCCTTAATCCACTGCTAAATCACTCTGCCAGCCTTCAAGGGTACCAGACAGATGGAGTGCACTAGGAAACTGCCCACAGGCTGGTTACTTCAACCCCAGCTCATCTTTAATCCAGAAAGGTTTTGTTCTGGTATTTTAATCATTGATTGACTGGGAACTCTCTTCCATGCTGGGTTAGGTAAAATATCCATGTCAGAGGTACTGGGGAATTCTTGAGGCTGTAGATCATACGAGCGGTGTGAGACAGGATGCGTCTCGAGGGAACCAAGGAAGCCATGAGGAATGTAAAAAGTCACAGGGTTAAAGCCACATTAAGACAGCTGTTATGTTAATGAGAGTTCTGCTTTTCTTCTAGCTGTGGGTCATTGATTTAGAAAAACATGAACAAGGTCTTTTTCATTTTATCGTATTTTTCCACTGAAGCTAACATAGACCAAAACATCATATCCTAGATCCCATTCGTCTTGCTAACAACACTTGTGAGGCAAGTTATCTTTATTATGTTTGTGTGCAAATGATTCCCAGGGCTTGATTTGGTCCTACCTGGCCCAAGTCTATATATGAAGCTGTTTTGCAAGCATTTCACTGAGTAAACATGTTAAGAAAAGAGTCATGCACCGCTGAGTTTGCCTTCCAGACAAATTCGTCCACACATTTGATTTTCTCCCACAGTCATAACAAACACTTACAAGAAATGTGGTGTGAAGTCTTCTGCAAAAAAATTTAGCAGGTAAAACTCAAAAAGTCTGGATCTTTCAAGACAGATGCTCAGTAATACAGCCATGCTGCAATAGGCATGATTGGCTTAAAAAATCAGAGGGGTATTTTGTATTGCTTATTTCAGTTAGCACAGTTTGAATGCCTCAGGCTGAGTTTCAAAGGTCAAAACATAATAGAGTTTCACCGAAGAAACCAAATTCACCTGTATCCTTGGTTAGACCACTCATTTCTCTTCCTTCGTTAGATCACAAGCTTCAACATTTTGCTTGTCACCCAGCCACACATTTGCTTAGTATCAGCCTGTTAAACTCAGACTGATTTAAACAGGGTGTACTTTTCCCAACAATTCGTAGATGTCAAATGGTGAAAGAGCGGCAGAAGATTCTGCCTGCAGTATTAAACTTTTCACAGGATGTGTTTCTTTGATATGAAACAGAATAAGTCCTAATCAAAACTTGAACTCTGGGGTGCAGCTTACTCCAGAATAATTTGGCTGCTATTTTCCTGGGTTTAAGCAGCTAAAAATCCAGGTTCATGCTTTTTTCAAAAAATTTAAATTAACTCCATGTTACAGCTCCAGTACATTAGCTTGTTTCAGACAATCCAGATCTACATGAGGCTGTGGAGGCTTAGAAGTTATTTAAGCATTTATTTTCTTTTGAATTAAACTGAGAGTGGGGATAAAAGAGATATTACAGAGTTTATACCAAGTCAACTTCAAAATCTAACCAAAAAGTGAACTGCAGATACTCCATTAGCCACCTTGCTCACCTGCATGGTTCTGTAGACACACAGTCCTTTAAAAAATGTTTTTCTCTCCTTTGTTAATGCCTGGAAGACCCAGACAACAACAGATGAAATCAGTTTAGCAACCATAAACTGGCACAACAGCTGATCTGATTACATGCAGAGTGCTATCAAATGCATAAAACAAACAAATGGGGATATCAGACCTTCTTCTTCTCCAAAGATTCCATATTATACTGATGGTAGGTACGGAAAAATTAATGGGGAAGACACAAAAGTTTTTTTAAAGCACTTCTCTTAAACAGTTGTAAAACCAAAGAGCATGTACAGACATAAAAACTCTACAGCTGTAAACAACGTTGTTTCACATTTTCCTTCTACTCCAGAGCAGGATCATGTAAGAATATAAAAGGACTCACATGCTAACAGGAAAGGAAACTCCTTTCATTAGGCAGCTTGTAAATACATACCTGGACACGAGCCTCTGTGAGTTTGGCTCTTTGCGCAAGTTCTTCCCTAGTGTAAATGTCAGGGTAGTGTGTCCTCTCAAAGGCTCTTTCCAGCTCTTCCAGTTGTTCTGCTGTGAAGGTTGTCCTGCTGCGACGCTGCTTTCTTTTTAAAGGCAAATCTGGTTCAGAATCAATGTCAGAGCCTTCATCAGACTGAGGTGCTGATGCTCAAAAAAGAAGAAAAAAGGCAAAAATTAGCTTTAGTTAAGGAGAAAGAAAGGCAAAATATTGAATCAGTCAATGACATCTTTTCATATGGAAGCTGTCTAGGACCAAAGGCCCCTCACGAACCCTGATTCAGAACTTGAGGAAACTCAGCAAGAAATAAATCACATACAGCATGAACATGACCCAGAAAGGGGCTACCACCTCCTGCAATCAGCAGTTTACAGAGAAATCAATATGGAAACTCTTTCTGGACTTCACAGGCATGGAGAGAGTGAGGTCACAGACAGGGCCAGCCAGATCCCGGCAGCATTGCTTGTTTCCCCTGGCAATCAAGTGAACTCCAGCTACAGCTGAACCCAGAGCTATAACTGTGAAGGCAGCGAAGCCTCTTCCACTACTCAATCACATTCACTTTCTCCAGAAAACAGTAATGAACCAAAAAGTAGATTTTCAAAGCCAGTCTTCACTTGCATCAGCTGCTGTCCAGGCAACCAGCATTCCTTTTTGCCTGAGTCTTCAAGGGAAACCACCTAAAGAGGGCAGACACTCCCCAGCGATGCTGAAACTGCTTGTTCAATGGAACTACAAGCATTGCTGCTACTACTCCAACAATGCCAAACAAATTATTGCTATAGACATTGATTTAATATAATCCTTTTAATGCAATGTATTTGGAAGCAAACTGTCTCTCAAGCTCCAGCTAAAACCCCCCACCATGTTCATTCCTAGCTATCTTGCATTTCCAATTTCACTCAAGCTGTTTGAGCTAATAAATACACCTTTAAATAATCTATTTACTTAGAGTATGAGAAACACAAAATGCTTTTTCAGACAATTCAGCTGAAAAGTTTATTAATTTCTGCACAACAACAACAACAAAAAAAAGAACAATTACTGCTAGACCAGTGGCTCTTTTGTGAAAGGTGCCTTCATTTTCCAGAGAGCATCAATATGCTGGACCCAGCATACACAGACATAAGGAGAAATTCCTACAAATCTCAGCATCAATATACTGAACAAACATCAACTCCCGGAGTCTCTTAATTGCAGTAAAGGTTTGTCCCAAGTAAGACTGGACTAAGAGGTTCTCATTTTTGAGAATATTGTTCTCTAGAACAAAGGAGAATCAGCACAAACATCCTATCCTAAACAGTTCAAGTTCAGTCCTTATTAGGGATATAGGCAATCTGGAGTATCCCAAAATTAACATAACACATTGTCTGAATTAGTGACAAATCCCAAATCTTCTCAGCCGGGGTCCCAAGTGACACCTGCCTTCTTCAGCAACTGCCAAGATACAACCCTCCAGGACGGCTCCATGCAGTCATTCAAGAACAAAAAGAAACAGCATATTTTAAATATAGTTCCCTGATGTCACTCTCAGAAACAAATCACCCACCTTAAGCAGAACAGCTCTTACTGCCCAGCTAGGCTGGTGGAGTAGAGCACACCAGCCACACTACCAGGGTCACTTTGGCTACCACTGCACTCTGCCCTTACCTGATGCGGTGAGATCTGAAACACAGCTCAGAAACATCCCTTTTGGAGACAACTTCTCTGGCAAAAGCTGCCTTTGATTGTGTACAATGAGTTTAAAAGAAAAGGAAGTCAAATCCCAAGATGCCAGGAACTCTTTCACCACTCTTTCAGACTCCACATGTATGTGTGTTGAACTTCCTCAAACATCTACATATCTGCCTATAAAAAGACAGCTAAAACTGTGCAATTTAAAAGGCATATTGATTGCTAAATTTATGAAGTGAGCTCCCTCACCAACTGAGTGGGAAGTATCAGGTGATGTATATTATATTTTTTAAAATGTTTTATAAAGACTTAGCAAAATCTTATGAGGTTTCCCTATGCTCTTATTCCTTTCTGCAAGAGAATGCAGAACGGAAACCCTGACTTCACTTCATTTTCACTTTATATTTCATTAAGCAGCATATGAAAGGCACAAAGGTAAACCAATTAAAAAAACCCTATAGTATCTAAGAGTCTGGAACAATATGCGTAATCAAGTGCAAGAATTTAAAGAGAAGTAATAAAATTAAAGTAGGGGTAAAAATGTATATCATATGAAATTACTTTCATACCTATCTGCTTTCATTGGCATCACCTTTTGCCAGGCCTGGCTGCTATGTGCATCTTTATTGAAAACATGGGCTGCTTTTGTCTTATATTCCCTGTGATGTTAAAGTCAGACAAATGTAATCCCAAAGGATAGCTACATGTCTGTGCTACAAACGGTACTGGTTTTATTTCTTACAAAGTATTTTTAAATATTACTATCCTCAAGGGAGCTTTTGTTCTTATTTTTTCCTATTAAAACACCATTATTAGACTTTTGTATAGGTAATCAGAGTACTGGCTAAGCCCAAAAATTGGATACACCTCAGCCTTTAGACAAGCAATATTTACTTTATATATGTTCAATAGTCACAGCACATTGCCCTCTCCCTAAGCAGTATTTCACTAACAGGACTATTGACTTTCATGATACATAAAGATATTATTCAGCACAGGCAAAGCTGGTGAGATCTTAGCTGGGTTATTTCTACATCCATCACCTCCACAGACACGAAACATGCATATCACTAACTTTTACATGTGTTCTAATGCTCCTAATTTTCCAACACCTCAAGTTATAAATAGAAGAAAGAGACTCAGTGCCCTGGGAGCTTCCCTGATCAGATTGCTTGGGATCACCAGAACCCCTCTTACTATACAGCTCAAAATGGGAGAGGCAGCCAACAGCACTACCAGTTGCTGAGTCACAAAGTATAATTAAAAAAGGAATTACAGAATTAAAGAGAAATTATTTGTCCCTTAACTGCTCATGACCTATCTGGTGGCCTAAGGAAATGCTGCATGCTGATTATCACCACAAATACAAAACCCCACTGCCCAATGTCACAGGCATTTGGTCACCTGGAGTTCTGCAATCATCCCTTTTCCGAACACTGTAAATAGACACATCGGGGCAAAAACCGAACAACAAAATGACACACAAGAGGTCATTCTGTGGGCTGTTCTTCCTCTCAGCAAGACATTTCATTTGAATAATTAAATAACAATAACATGACAACCATTTAAAGCCCATGCATTAGGGCTGCAACACAGTGCACCTGACAGAGGTAGGCAGAGAGGTTATCTTGGAGAGGTTATCATACTGCGACCCAGGAAAGCACAATTTCTCTGGCAGCTCTTCACGCACTGTTACATTTTTAAATAACATATTACACAGCCTCTTCCACCTAGTGTAACAGCCAGAATGAATTGTCTAGCCATGGATCTCACTAAAATAAGGCCAATGAAAAAAATTTAAAAATAGCAAAGTCCAGGGAGGGTTGTGGTACCTCTTTATTAGCTAGCTACCTTCCACACATCCATCTTCTCAGTTCTTCATTTAAGCAAGATTAATTTCACAAGGTCTTCCCCCTTGCACCACTCCAGCTCTGGGGTTCATCGGGGTGTCCATTCTGCCAGCCCTGGGGCTCATTGGGGTGTTCATTCTGCTGGCTGTGGGGCTCTCAGGGCAGCCCCAGCCCTGGGGCTCATTGGGGTGTACATTCTGTGTGCTGTGGGGCTCACTAGGGTGTTCATTCTGCCAGCTTTGGGGCTCATTGGGGTGTTCATTCTGCGGCCCTAGGGCTAGCCCTAGCACAGGGTAGCCCCAGCTCTAGGGCTTACTGGGATGTGCATACTGTGGGACTCAGCAGGATGTGCATGCTGTGGGCTGTGGGGCTCACTGGGTTGTGCATACTGTGGGACTCAGCAGGATGTGCATGCTGTGGGCTGTGGGGCTCACTGGGTTGTGCATACTGTGGGACTCAGCAGGATGTGCATGCTGTGGGCTGTGGGGCTCACTGGGTTGTGCATACTGTGGGACTCAGCAGGATGTGCATGCTGTGGGCTGTGGGGCTCACTGGGTTGTGCATACTGTGGGACTCAGCAGGATGTGCATGCTGTGGGCTGTGGGGCTCACTGGGTTGTGCATACTGTGGGACTCAGCAGGATGTGCATGCTGTGGGCTGTGGGGCTCACTGGGTTGTGCATACTGTGGGACTCAGCAGGATGTGCATGCTGTGGGCTGTGGGGCTCACTGGGTTGTGCATACTGTGGGACTCAGCAGGATGTGCATGCTGTGGGCTGTGGGGCTCACTGGGTTGTGCATACTGTGGGACTCAGCAGGATGTGCATGCTGTGGGCTGTGGGGCTCACTGGGTTGTGCATACTGTGGGACTCAGCAGGATGTGCATGCTGTGGGCTGTGGGGCTCACTGGGTTGTGCATACTGTGGGACTCAGCAGGATGTGCATGCTGTGGGCTGTGGGGCTCACTGGGTTGTGCATACTGTGGGACTCACTGGGGTGTTCATTCTGCCAGCCCTGGGGCACGCAGGGTAGCCCCAGCTCTAGGGCTCACCGGGGTGTTTATTCTACCGACTGTGGGGGTCACCGGGATGTGCACACTGTGGGGCTCACTGGGGTGCTCATTCTGCTGGCTGTGGGGCTCACCAGGGTGTTCATTCTGCTGGCTGTGGGGCTCACTGGGGTGCTTATTCTGCTGCCCCTGGGGCTCACTGGGATGTGCACACTGTGGGCTGTGGGGCTCACCGGGATGTGCACACTGTGGGGCTCACTGGGGTGCTCATTCTGCTGGCTGTGGAGCTCACTGGGGTGTTCATTCTGCTGGCTGTGGGGCTCACCGGGGTGTTCATTCTGTGTGCTGTGGGGCTCACCGGGGTGTTCATTCCGCCAGCCCTGGGGCTCACCAGGATGTGCACGCTGTGGGGCTCACTGGGGTGTTCATTCTGCTGGCTGTGGGGCTCACTAGGGTGTTCATTCTGTGTGCTGTGGGGCTCACCGGGGTGTTCATTCTGTGTGCTGTGGGGCTCACCGGGGTGTTCATTCTGCCGGCCCTGGGGCTCACCGGGGCAGCAGTGGCTGCCGGCGCCCGTCTGATCCCCGCAGCCATCCAGGCCGAGGCGAGGCGAGTGACCTCCTCGTGTTTGCTCGGGTGCAGGCGAGGGGAGTGCAGCGGGGCCGCCACCCCCACACAAACCCACAGCAAATGACAAATGACACTTTCTCTTTGTGATCTTTGGGATTTTTGTTGACTTATTTGGAGGCTTTTGTTGGGTCCTAAGAAATGGCCTGTGGCTGAGGCCTATTGGGCCGATTTCCACGCTCCATCTGTGGTATCCATCAGCGGGGCCTTTGCCCGCATTCAGGGCTCTGACACCTGCCTGGCAGGATGCGGGAGGCACAAAGGCGGCTGCCGTGGAGGCGGGGGCGGCGGGCCGGGGGGCTGGGGAGGGCAGCCCGGGTGAAGGGGAAGCACAGCAGGGGTTAATCCAGCTCCCCCTCCCCAAACCTCCGCACCTGGAGGCGTCCCTCCAACACTGCCTCTCCCCAGCAGAGGTAGGGAGCTCAAACACAGCCCTCCGTCACACTGCGGGGGAATCGAGGAGGAAAGGGAGGGAGAGCAGCAGAACTGCCCCAGGATGGGGGTGTCAGAGGCACCCAGGTGCTCCCCAAACACACCTCTGGTGCTGGCTCCCTGCGACGGCCCGGAGCAGCAGTAGGTGGCCAGCACGGCATTCCTGCCTGGATCCTTGTTTGTGTTGGGGTAGGCTTTCAGCAGCTGGCTTTTAACAGTCGACAGGATAGAAACGCACTAAGCATCCTTTTCTTCGTCAACATAAACTCCACAGGAAGATAGAACAGCATCCTTATTTCGTGGTGACAGCCCCCCTTCTCTCCTTCCCTCTCAGCAGTCCTGTTTAGGGGCAGGCTCTTATATCCATACAAAATATAATGAAGACTCTAGAGCACCTCTCTCCCTCCCAGCACATCAGCCCTTCATTTTTCTGTGTTTGCCTGGAGAAACATGACGCCAGGCTCCCCCTCTCCTCCTCCTCCTCCCAAAACCTCACTGTCACAGCAAGAAGCCATTAAAAAGAAAATACGCCCTGCCAGGTCTGTGCTAATCAAACCAGGACAAATAAACTCTGACACTCAACAACTCCCCGAGTGCCTGCAGCCCAGGGAGGAGACTACAGATTAGTTATGAATATGGCAGGCAGCAGGGAACTAGCTCAGGGGTCCCGAGTCACCCCACAGCCACCTGTGAGCTCTTTAGACACCACAACTGAATGCTTATCTAAGATAAAGCATGATTCAAGCAACAGAAGAGCACCCCTAAATTTTAAGTTCTTGTACTCCCACCAAAGCACTTTTGAGCAAGGTTACTGAGACTCAGAGCTGCAATTTTACCCAATTCAGCGTTCATTTTCTGTGCTTCAACATCCGTGGGGTAAGAAGACAGAAGGGAGATTTGGACACCCCAAGTTTTACCCTACTAAGTCACAGCCAAAAACCTGTTATCAACTGGAGTCCTTTTCTTTGAGAGGAAAAGGAAAAGCTAATTTCAAGAAACAAAGAATGAAACAAGCAGCCACAAAAGATTTCTCAGACGAGTTACGATAAAACATGCTAATGCTGTTACAATGCTTCTCTTTTCCTATTAAAAGTGAAAATTTAGGATCAGCAAATGTGCAAAGAAATTCTCAACCTTGGTAGAAACAGCACAGTACTTAGTACAATGTGAAATACCCACAAGTAGTAGAATTGCTTTAACCAGTTCTACTGGCATTTTGACTATGATATATCAAAGAAGGAGAAACGAAACCAAAAAGAAAGTCTCTGTTCCAGACAGGAATATCGCTCATCTAACAAGGATTAAGTCACACTTCAATTACTCCTTTGAAAACCACTGCTATTTGTAAAGGGCATACTTACAAAAAAATTGTAAATGGCTTTTTTTAAACTCCACAGGCACTTTAAAAAAATCTGCAGTGAAAGAATGAGAGAAATGTTGAGAAAATATGTTGCTATTTAAGTAAACTCATTAATAAGTGCAATCAATCCGTTGCTGGAATTAGAAAAGAGCAAGTCCATATCCTGTGAGCTGTAAACTGGAAAGTCAGCACAGAAAGGAAACAACCACCACAGCAGTGATAAAAGTGATCTTCTTGAGAGAAATGGATGGTATTTTTATTTTGTTTGGACTGATTCACATAGAGAAGTGTGCTTTGTACGGCAAAGTGAAAAGGAAAACAGTAGCTGCAGTAAAAGGAAATGGCCAACAGTGACTTTTATTTACAATTACCAAGAGACAGGCTATTATTGACCATATGTGCCACAATCGCCCTCCTTATCATGGGTTGGCCATCATGTCCACTGGGAGCTGTTAATGAACTGGGTAATTGAGCTGCTGACATGTGTTACCAAAACAAAACAATAGGAAGAAGAGACAAATGAACATTTTATTTGCCAATCAGAGTAGGTTCCGCTTTTCAGAGAACTGTGCCTAAGTAAGTGGCTGAATACATAAAACAGTGCATTGAAGGCAAGCAGATGCATGCACAATAATGGTTAACTGACAGCCTATGGCCCATCTGTGCTTAACATTTTGTTAAAGAAATTACTTGACTTGCTAAAGAGACAAATCATACAGCTGCCCCAAGTGCTGCATTATAAGAGATAAATCATTAGCTAAACTGTTTCATGCTTAAAATGACAATGCATATTAACAGTTATGCAGGGACATTTTGTCAGCACAGCTTGATGCAGTTATAAGTGACAAAAAATGTGACAGCTCATAGCTATTCAATGATTTCAACTTAGAAGAGAATGACAACACTGTGAAAACAATTTCACTGCACAAACAATAGACAATTCACAGGCTCTTCTTTTTTAAAAATGTATTTAATTTTTTTTTAAATGATGAAATAATATGGAAAGGAAAAAAAATGCCCAGTATCTAACTGTTCTGCACCATTAATCTGCTAGCATGTACTTCATTCAAAACCACAGAGCATCAAAAAGGAACACATGCCATTTTAAATATCAAAGACTGCATCACCAGCACTAAGAATAAATGGCTAATTCTCAACTGTGCATGAAAGGATAAAGAAATTCTAGAGTGAAAGGAAGGGAAAAGGAAACTGCAAATACAACTACAAAAATCTCTTCTTATTCCTCCACCTCCTTTGCCAAAAAGAGATTTGCTTTGTTGATACAAGTAATGCTAAAGTACTTAAGAGCTTTGCATGTGGGTCTGATCCCAACTTTCACTGCTGTAAATTTGCACTGGGGGATTACTATTATTATTATTGTCATTATTCTAATTATTATCATTATTAACATTATTGTTGTTGTTATTATTTTACATTGAAAACTAAATATAAATGAACTGCAGTTAGCACTTGCACCCTGTGGTCCAGGGAGTACACACACATGCATGCGTACAGTCCAGGGAGCATGCCCAAGGGAGGGCAAAAAGGGAGACCAATCTCCTCAACCACATTTACCTGAACAGCTGCAGTGTCAAAAAAAAAAAAAAAAAAAAAAAAAAAAAACAACTTGGTTATANGCGACTTGGTAAAAGTCATGTAGCCTGTAGGAGGTTTCCCTGCGGTTTCAGAAGTTGGTGTTCACATAAGGGTTAGCTCAGGTTTAATGACTAAATAAAAATTAAATTGCTACAGTTTTCCCCACGAAGCCAAGACTGCCTCGCTGACTGTGTAGAGTTTCCATTCACTGGCCTCAGAAGACTACTCTGCTCTTTCGACTGGTATACGAGCAAAGCTGGATCCAGGAAAGCTTTGACCCTTGCTCAGTCTCTCCCGCCTTTCCCAGCAGATCCAGGGAGAGCCCAGCGAGAGGGAGCCGGCACTGCGCTAACCCGGGCACGGCAGAGCGCTGCGGCACAGAGCGCACACCCGGGCTGTCCCGGGGCTGGGAGTCACCCCG